>JAWNNH010000727.1:0-178620 GCA_035043045.1 Hirtodrosophila alboralis | reverse complement strand
CCTCAGATCATTCTCAATATAAAGCTACGTGCTCGACATTTCAACATGCCACACAGTTGCAAGTACTACGATTGTATATTCAATTGGCGGCATTTGGCTGTGCATTTTAATTGGGATGAAAAATAAAAATAGAAAATGATTATCAATAGGGGGAAGTAGCAAAGTAATATATGTATCTTTGCCTTCACAACCTTAGGCTGAAGGTAAAACTGATAATTAAAAATAGCAATAACTATTGGACAAAAAAAAAAATATGGCTTTGAAATCAACCATTTTTCAGTTGTCCCTGCTCGGGCGCCCGAAAAACTGTACTTTTATCCCATTAAAAAACATCTTTATATACGTTTTACGCAAAATGCATTTATTCAAACAATAATATTTCGTCAGCAATGGTCTCCCAAACTTTAAATAATACTAAGAAATTAAAAAAACAATAAAAGATGAAACAAAAACCAAGTAAAGGAGCTGCTAGCAAATGGGAAGTTGGCTCGGGAAAACAAATGCGTGAAATGAAAACCGTATTAGAATACATATATGTATATATAGATGTTGTTGTAGTCCAGAGGAGAGTCAATTAAACAGTTTTTGGAATCCTTTAACGATAGTAGGCAGCATAAGGATATGCAGAGTAGGCAGAGGCATAGGGATAAGCGGAGTAAGGATATGCGGCAGCAGCGGTATAGGCAGCGGTATATCCAGCGGTGTAGGGTGCACTATAGGCGGCCAATGGGGCAGCACTATAGGCGCTATAGGCCAATGGGGCAGCCACAATCGCAGGCTTAGCTGCCACACAGGCAACAATGGCGAACAGGCACAAAGCGAACTATAAAAAAATATATATAATATTAAATAACCGAATAATCACTTTAACAATTAACACTTACGAATTTGAACATTTTTAAAGTGTGTTTAGTTGGTTCTGAAGAACTTGACTGATGTCTAAACTGAAAAATACACGAACTTATATACTGGTGATGTGGAAACCTAAAATATCAAATAGTATATATAAAGGTAAACCAAAACAAAATATAATTATTATGCAAGACCAGGTTCGAGATGCTCTTGCCAGCCAATTGTCAGTTTTGTCGTATCAATTGACGTCAAGGAGAATCTTAGCAAAATATTTTTGCATTTTACTTTTAGTTTCATTACGAGCTAGTACCAAGAGGGTGTTAAGATATACGCAATAAGTATTTTTAAAACCGTGACGATCAACAAATCGAAGACACGTGCTTAGCATACTTTAATCAAATATATATATATTTATTTAAACATTTAAACTCGTATTGTAAATGACCATTGAGTGAGCCATACCTGTTTGTCTGGGGTTTGCTGACCCACTCAATAACAATAATAATACTATACTCTTCCAGAATTTATAAAGCCAAGTGATTGCCCCACTTGTCGCTTCATTTGTCAATCGGAAATCACTTAGAACACAATGTATAAGAAATTGTTAAGTCTAAAAAAAAGAAGATCAACAGTTAAGCAACAGAATGACTATACACAAATATCAGATGAACAAAGTTCAGTGAATCAATCAACTAGTTCCGATTGTTGTTGTTGCTGTTGTTGTTGTGAGTTCGATAAAAATTGTTCTCAGCATCTTTGTCAACTCTGCACCTCATCCCTTATTCTGCCCAGTTGTGTGGGTGCAATTCGTGCTCTACAGTGCAGCTTCTTGCAACGAACAGAGGCTGTTGAAGTTTGCCACCAACAAAAATTGGCAACACAACAAAATTGTTGCACAAGTGGCAGCAATTGGATGCCAGAATCTAAATCATTGGCAATAAATAAATTGCAAATTAATTCAAACAGAAATTGTTGTTGTTAAATTTTAATATTATAATTATTAAAGAATGTGTTCAAATATATTTATTAATAAATTAAGAAAAACATTTTTTTATTGAATTTATTTTGATTCAAGAAACGGTTTTCTGTTTATTTTAAATAATTTTAATTTGTTCTAGATGTTCTAAATATGGTAAGATATTTGTAAAAATCTTATAAAATTATAATTATTACTGTCAAGCAAAGCTTGGGACACAAGTTATTCGATTAATTTCTGTTTAAAGTGCCAAATTGTAAATTCAAAATTATATAAATATGATTAAAAAAAGGGAAGAAAAACTTAATAAAATATTTAATATGTAAACTTGGGCCATTATTATAAAAATGTAATTTCAGTTTGAATTTTAGGTCCAGCACATTTTTGTTAAATTAAATTAGTCGAAATTAATTTCCTATGGCAATTGGCAGCTCAAAATATTTCAATTATAAGTTAATAATCTGGGTAATGAACGATTCTTTCATTAAAAGGTCAAAGAAGTCAATTAATGTATAGTATATTAATTTTATTACAAAATAAAACTGAATTTTAATTAAAAGAAAACAAGGTATTGGCATTTTAAATTAAAATAATTAGATACAACTTTTTATATTTTTCAGCGCCATTGTGATTACACAATGATGCAGATTCTGCATCTACCACACATCCTGTCTCCAGTCAGATTAATGTTTTATATTTATTTTAAATATATTAAATACTAAATGTTGAAAAAAAAAATTCTTAATATTGATAGAAAACCGAGCTCAAGAGATATCTATTATCATTTTTATAAAAATGTTCTAAAATGGAAATACATTAAAGCTAAAAATTATTTCCAAATTGGATCTTATTAAGAAAATAATCAATAAGAGATATCTTAATAAAATTCTGAAAAATCGAGTTTCGTTATAATTTTTATAAATTTTTTCTAAAATGTTAATCTATTGAAGTTAGAATCTAAGTCTTTCAAAATTGAATGAATATACCTTATAGCTGCCAGGAAAAAATCGATTCAAAAATAAGTAAATATTTTTTAAAAATATACTTTTTCTACCAGTAAACAAACAAAGACAAATATCAAATAATTTCACTTGAGCAATTGTTTTATTTTTATTCAAAAATTGATGAGTCGCAGTCTGAATGAATCATTTATAGATATGTGGTGTAGCCAGCGGTGTAACCAGCGGTGTAGGGGTAGCTATAGGGGTAGGCTACGGGGGCGGAGTAGGCGGCTGCAACTGGTGCGGTGTAGGCAGCAGCAACGGGTGCGGTATAAGCGGCAGCAACTGGAGCAGTGTAAGCGGCGGCAACGGGGGCAGCAGCTGTATAGGCAGCGGCAACGGGGGCAGCGGCAACAATTGGTGCAGCAGCGATGCCATTGAAGTTACGTGCCACATATTGCGAACTGGTTGCAGTTACCACACCCGCTGGCACCGCATCGACCACAACAGCAGCAGGCTTGGCCTCAACATGGCTGCAGGCAAGGACAGCGCACAGGACGAAAATGGTAGCAGACTATAAATAATTGAAAATACATTTTTAATTGATTAAACTAACTAAAAGGTTAGTTAGCTAAACGCACCAGTTTGAACATCTTGAGGAATCTGTTGGTTAGAGCTAACAATGTAGACTATGTGCTGAGTTACGAAAAAGCTGCACTTTTATAGCTGCGAAATAAACACACAAAATATCAGAAAATCAAAAAAATGCGACACTTTTGATTTCATTGTTCTACAAAATTCATTATGGAATGCAAATCACAAGACGCCAGTGCCAAATTGCTCTGGCTACGTGCCCAGCAGTTTGACCAAGTCGAGGAGGAGCTTGGAGCCCAGCTGGAGCAGCTTGAGGTCTTTGCTTGAATATGTCGAGCACGTCCAATAATGTGAGCCCATTAAATGTTTATTTTGAAGGCAGCACGAAACAAAACAAAATACAATATACTATATCTATTTAATTCAGTAGCTGATCCGATTTAATTATGCGTTCAGTTTTGGCTAACTGACCTGCCCTTGCCAAAAAGCCAGAAATCAGAATACCAAAAATGCCACGCAAACAATAGAAAAACGCAGACACGCAATGAATTTAAGCCTGTTGCATGTGGCATGTGGCAGACAGACGGCCCTCATTTAATCCGATTGTAGATAGACAAGGTCGTTTGCAATTTATTTATGCAATGTTTTCTGTTTTTTTTTTTTTGTTGACAGTTGCGCGATGCGATTGATGTCTGTGGCAACAACTCGTCCTAATCGATGATGTGGCATTAATAAATAAAATATTGAATGAATAAAATATTGATAGACAAAAGTGTGCAGCGTCTATAAAATCAAAAAAATTGAAGGCCGTTTGAAAAATAGGAAAATATATTATTTAATTAAATTATTTAATATTTAATTATAAAATGGGAATTTTAAGAGTTTAACGCTCATATTTTTAGCGAAAAAGCTTGGAAAAATTTTTTAAATAGTTTTTTATACAAATTTTGATATAAACAAGCGTTTAAAAATAAATTTTCGCAATTTTAATTTTTTCAAAATTTTAACAAATATGCAAAAGTTGATAAAATATCGAAAAATTTTATTTCTCAAAATTTAAATGCAACATTATTGAAAAATAAAATCCAATAAAATTACGTTCCGCATGCATATTGGACGAATTTCGACAAAGTTATGAGTGTTGAAAGTTGGAAGAAAATTAAAATAATTTTTTTTTGGTCTGAGTAAAAGTTTAAAAATCAAGCAAAAACGATTAGAAAAAATGTATTTTCAGAATTAAATGACATTGCAATTTAAAGAACAGTTCAAAAAGATATTCTGCTTTAAAATCTGTACAGATTTGACAAATTTATGTTTAAAAATACATAAATAAAGTAGTCAAATTTATTAAGAAGTTATAAATTTGTAGAGCTAAAATTAGTTTATAATTTGCCACATTTTCACGAAAAAAGCTTGATAGAAGCTTATAAAAAATAATTTTGATACCAGCTATCGATTAAAAATTCAATTTTGAGATTTAAAATTTTTTCAAAATTTTTAAAAATATTAAAGGGGTATGTATAGAAAAAATATGAAATTATCAAAAAATTTATTTCTTCAAATTTTTAAATTCACAATAAAGCTATATAGAAGACAATTTATGGTCAAAATGAAATGCCGCATAAAAATAGGTTAAATTTTGAAGAATTTATAAGAATTATAAATCAAGAAAGAGATTTATTATATTACACATATTTATTTATTATATTTCCAGACTTTTAACTGACCTAACTTTATTAGAGCTAGGTAGAGCCCATTACAGCTATCATAATATAGTTTCAAGCTCAAGCAACAGTTGAGATAAATTTTTGTTAATCGGAAGAGCATAAAAACACAAAACAAATATAATGTAGAATGATATTTCTTATCGACCGCTTGAAACACAATTAAATGGGTTTTAAAGCAAAACTGAGCAAAGAACAAAAACAATCAAGTTACACAATAAGCATATAAGTATATATATGTATATAATGTGCTTATGTATAATATATATTTTACATATATTTTACATTGATAAGTGCAGAATAAAATGCATTTTTGTAATGATTATGGCAAATGCCAGACAGTTTGCAAAAAGCCTTCAAAACGCGCGGTTTACAATGCGTATGCGTTATTTGAGTGAAATTTTCTCCCTTATCCTGCTGATCCTGGCATGTAGCAGTTGTGTCGAGTCGGGTGATGTCTATTTAAATTGTGATGAATTCGAACAGCATATGTATATGGATGCCAATGAGGCATTCTGCACGGTGACGGGTTTTATTGTGACCCACAGTCAAAATGTTGTGGTCAAGAATTTTCTGCCTGGCAATATGGTTAAATTTATGAAATTCTACGATTCAACGCTGCTCTATGTGCCATTTCATCTGTTTGAGACATTTACGCATTTAAAAACTTTGGATGTCAGCTATACGAGTATTTTGGAGGTGACACGAAACACTTTCAGTGCGGCGAGCAATTTAACATATTTAAATTTGAGTTATAATAATTTATCATCAGTGCAAACTTCGGTTTTTATTGGAGCAAATGCTTTAATGCGTCTGGATTTGTCATATAATAGAATTTCATTATTAAGCGAAACTTCGTTTTGCGGCCTGCATATATTGAATAAACTACATTTGACGGGCAATCGTCTTACCGAGCTGCACAAGGATATATTCAAGGATAATGAATATTTGGAATCGGTTTTTCTGGAAACAAATGATTTGACCTATGTACATCCGGAAGTCTTCAATCGCATGCGTCGCTTGAAGGAAGTTAATTTATCCAATAATAAATTAATGCGCGTTCATCCGGATACATTTACGGAGGCTGCCAATTTGGAAAGTTTACTCTTGGCTACAAATAATCTCTACGCTTTCCAGTTGACCAACAAGAGCATTAATCAACAGCTGCATTTGGATTATAATCATCTGACTAATCTGACTGTGAATGGCACACGATTTCTGCGTGCTAATTTCAATAATATTAGCTCAATTTCCATACATCAAGCTCCGTATTTGGAGACCCTGGAGTTGCGTGGCAATCGTTTGGCCAGCATTGAGAATATAACCAGTTTAACGGCATTATTGCATCTGGATTTATCGTATAATCCCATTGGTCCTTTGACTGTCGGCACATTTGATCAGTTGAAGCGTTTGCGTAATCTATATATACGTGCCAATGGCATACGTCGACTGGAATTTGGCATGTTCTCGAAGCAAAAGTATTTGGAAATATTGGATATATCTTTTAATAATTTAACCAGTCTCAATTTGGATTTATTTGTGCCCTATTTGACGAATTTAAAGCAATTTCTTGTGGATGGCAATGCTTTGAGTGAACTGCAGGGCAATCGAAGTTTCTCTCAAGCTTTTCCTTTACTTCAGAAATTGGGCATATCTCGCAATCGCTTCAATTGTTCCTATCTACATCATTTGCTAATACCGCCCTATCTTTCGGAATCTGTCATTCTGCATATTGAGCCCGATGATAGTATTGAGGAAACACCGCATATTCGTGATGTTTCCTGCATCAGTTTATCTTCAAATCACGCCGCAAATCCTGAATCTCCTGCTGCTTTGGAGACTCCAATGGCAACGCTGCAGCAACAACTCGAACTATTGCGTGCCCACTCGGAGAATTTAAAGCTACATTTGTTATTCATGAAGATCTTTTTCTATATAATTGGCGGTGTTATTCTTATAGCTGTTGTGGCAATTGTTAGCCTCAAATATTTCAAAGTGCGTCGTTCGGGTCATTATAATCGCAGCAGCATTGTATTCCAATCGAATGCCACAATGGAGGCGAATCTGACAATGTAAATTATATGCTTAAGTTATCTTTAGTCTAAAAATATATACCCTAAACAAAAAAGAAATAATCTAAAGACTTAACTATATTCCCGCAAATTATTAAGCCCAAATGTTAACTTTTAATTTTTTTATTTTTTTATATTTTAAGAAAATTCCTAGAAATTGAATTTTATCATATTTTTTTCAAATTTTTTTTTTTTAAATTGAAGCAAAATTTTATGTTTTAATTGGTTAAATTTTAAAATCTGTTTAATTCTTATATTCAATGTGTAAACCTTTAGTGAATGAAAATAATGAGATAATTTATTAAATTAGATAAATGAGCAAGCACGTTTATGTTTGGACAACATTAAAGATAGATATTTTAACTTCTATTAATTTTATTAAATTTAATTCATAGCAATAATATCAATAAAGAAAATAATATAACTTTAAACATAAAAAAAATAAAATAAAAAAATAATAAATAATAAAATAAATAAAAAAAAAAAAAAAATAATAGAATGAAGAAGACCAAAAAAACGTTCTTGCATTATAAATCGCAAATCATTTTACTGCAGAATTCTTTGTATTATTTTCCAAAAATGATTGTAATTTAATAAATGTTTTTTTTTATCTTACGAGCATAAATTGTAATCCTTTCGATCAATGAATTTATCATATTGAAACCGAACTAAGGCCCTTAAATTTAAATTAAAATCAAAAAAAAAAAATATATATATATTTTAAATAAAATTATAACATATAAAACATCGCAGCTAAAAAATTATTATATATTCTCATAAATAAAATTCCAGTTCTGTTATAAATTAAAATTAAATAAATTAAATTGAATTAAATTCTCTGTTATTTTATATATTAAACATTTAGTGCAGATTTTTTTATTGATTCTCCTCTAAATTATGCAAAATTAAAAGGTATACAATTTCAGCTTAGAAATTGTCAACAAAAAAATTTGTAAAACCAGGAAATCTTTCAAACTTTGCACATCGTCAGATTCCAAATTGGGAAAAAAACAACCAAGTGAAAGATTAAGGCAAAACTTCCTGCTTGCAAAAACTTTGATAAAATGCAGAGGCAAAGACCTTGAACCGAGCTCAACTGGATAATGATAATAATAATACAATAAAACAACAATTAATTGCGGTACCAGCTTTTATTTATTTATAGTATATTTTTGTTCTTATATATTTTCCAAGTCAGAGACAAAATTTCCGGGTTAATTTATCTACTTCCTGAGCAGAAGAGGCGCAGTGTAGGCGGCGGTGTAGGGTGAGGCGACATACGAGGAAGACACATACGGAGAGGCAACATAGGGTGATGCCACATAGGGTGATGCTACGTACGGAGATGCCACATACGGAGATGCCACATACGGTGATGCCACATAGGGTGAGGAGTAGGCCAAAGGTGCAACAATTCCTGGCTTGGCGGCAACACAGGCAATCAAAGCGAAGACGGCGAGTACAATAAACTTGAACATTTTGATTTGGATTTGTTGTTATCTGCTTAGACGAAACTGAACTGATGTTGTTAGCCTGGCTAACAGACCCTTTTATACTCCATTGGCTAATAGGCAGAGCCTTGACTAAGCCGGGCCTTGTTGACCAAATATTTAATTTAATTTAATAAGCCAAGCTTAAGAAATACAAAACACACTTATTGTTGTCTTAATGTGCGCGAACTTACGCATATTATGTGACTACGTGAGCTGAATTTAGTTTAGTTGTGGGGCGTAGTACCTGGCTAAGGTCAGCCCAATTTTGGTTAGTTGGTAATATGTTTTTTTTTTAGGTATATAAGCAATGGTTTGTCACTTGTTTAAGCATCAGTTTCATTTGTTCAATCGACAAGTAAACCGCTAAAAAAACCAAACAAATCAACATGTTCAAGTTCATTGCCGCCGTTGTACTCGCTCTGGTTGCCTGTGTTGCCGCCAAGCCAGGAATTGTTGCACCTTTGGCCTATACTGCACCCGCTGCGGCAGTCTACAGCACTGAATATCATGGCAACTTTGCTTCACCCTATGTGGCATCTCCTTATTTGGCATCACCCTATGTGGCATCTCCCTATGTCGCTTCACCGTATGTGGCTTCTCCATATGTCGCATCGCCCTACACCGCCGCTTACACCGCTCCTCTGCTGTTGAAGAAGTAGAAGAAATCTTCTGAAGTTCTAATGGAAGAATTCATCACAAAACTGCCTCGAGAATGATCTATGTTATGGTTTAAATAAAAAGTTGACAACAAATGATAAAAGAAATGCATTTATATTTATCATCAAATCAATTTATAGGGGAAGGAGGAGTAGCCTCTAAATATAGAAATCTTCTATAGAAATCGCGAGCTCAGAAAATACCTAAAAAAAAGGGGTCAAAAATTTCATTTTCAGATTTAAAAGGCATATTTATTAGGAGGTCAAGCCCATGATGAAAAATGCCATTCCGAATGAAAATCGGATGAATTTTGACCAAGTTATGGGTGTATGAAGTCTCTCAGGGAAGCTTCTATATAAATCATGGTTCAGAAAATACCTAAAAAAAAAAAAATAATTCAAAAATTTCAGTTCCAGATTTGATTGGTATATCACTTAAAAGATCAAACCATGATGAAAATGTGATTCCGAATGAAAATCGGATGAATTTTGACCAATTTATGGGTGTATAAAGTCTTAAAGCGTAGTTTAAATAGAAATTATGGATCAGAAAATACCTATAAAATAAAAATTTCAAATTGAAAAAAAAAATCTTTAATTGAAACTGTATGCCTTATTATTTGTATTATAATTTTTAAAATTGGCGTCGAAGGCCATAAATTAAATAAATTAGGCGTTATAATATATTTTATATCTTAAAAAAAAAAAAAAAAAAAATTTTAAATTTTTATAAATTTTTTCAGCTTAAATAATAATATATATATTTAATATAGATTTTACAAACAAAAAAATCTTCTCACGTATCGTTACATTTAAAAACTAGAAATTTTCTACAGCCTTAAGCTATGACCCAATGTTAAATCTTCGATCAGGTTCTTGGCTACGTCGATTAAATCCAATATTATTGCTCAGCTGAAAGTTGAGAGTAAAGCCCAAATCAAATGATAAATTGCCAAAACCCAAACGATTAATAATCAGCTTGTTATTATTGGGATACTTGGGTTTCTTTTGCTTCTTCGACTTTGCAGGTGTCCAAATATTGGGCTGCTGTTGCACAAATTGATATATGCTCAATATAAAACGTTGCACATCCCGAAAGAAATCCACAGGTGCATAAACTTTGCCCAGTTCATCTTGAAATACGGGCTGTTCAATTGGTAAACTTAGCACTGTCAATGTGCCAGGTAATTCTCTATTAGAGTCCGAAATTATATGTAAATGCATTGTTAAAGCAACTCTTAATTGTAGTATGTAATATAGCATCAACCAAAGCCAGAGAAACTGCAAAAAATATGTAAGCTACAAATATGCAACAGAATAAATCACGGACCATAAATAATAATTTTATTTTAAATTTAAGAAATTATTTACTTGGAAAAACTTTGTGAAAAAAAGACTACACAAATTCGATTCTTACAGGACAATGCAGGCTTTTTGTTGTTTATATTTTGAGTATTAATAATAATATTTGAGTATTTAATTCATAAACCAGAAATATTATAATTCTATAAATATTATAATTTTTTCTGCGCAATAAAAAAAAATTAAAAAAAAAGTGTTTAGTAGAAATTTATTTGTATTAATTTTCAATAGGTAAAGCAGGCCTAACCGAAAAAACAAACTCATATATTAAAAAAAAAATATAATTATAAAAAAAATTATTTTTAAAATTATGAAAATATTTTTTTTGTTTCTTCTTGGTTTTTTTATTACCAGAAAAATATCCAACTTGGACATTTAGCTATAAAAACGCAGTGGAAGAATGAAGAGCTTTAAATTTGATGAATAAAATTAAAACTCATTTAAAAACAATTATTTTCGAGTTAAATTTTTCATTATTCAAAAATAATATTCATTTCGAATTCAACAAAATTTCAAAAATAAAATAACTGTTATTTACGGTCCTTGAAATTAGCCAAATGAAAACCTACTTACTGACCACATATTGAATGTATGCTGGTTAAAAAACAACTGCAGCTAGACAAAGCCAAGCCAGGCACTTTTATAGCCAGCCCAAAAATAATACGAAAAATGCAAAATACATTCTGGCATACCAATCAAGCTCAAGATACTTTTATTTCAGGCAGACAAAAAACACATCTAAAGTTGCCGCGCTCTGAGGCATGCCTCTAGAGCCAGCCATGGCCATAGCCACCGCCGTATCCATGATGTTGATGATGGCCCAGGCCGTGTATAATGGGACGCACAATGCTATGCGAGCTCCAAATTGGGCGTACCACATGATGCACAGACGGCCAGCCATGATGATACGAGGAGGATGAGGTGAGGATGGGCAGACTGGGCGCTGCATAGGCCAAGACGGCCCAAAGTGACAGCAATACAAGCTGCAAGCACAGAAGAATTGACATCAGAAAAAAATAAATACAAAAAAATAAAAGGATGACAGGATTTGGACATAGACCTACCAGTTTGAACATGTTGAGGGCGTTGATTATTAAATGTCCAACTCGTATCAAAGCTGCAAGAAGACTCTTTAATTAGCTGCACGCTCTGTGGCATTTTATATAACGTTGCAACAACGTTGCGACCTTGTTGCCAATGCAATCTAAGCGGCTTTTTGATGCCAACATCTCTCATATTTCGACTTGGCTTAAATTACTTGCTTGTGGTTCGTTTCGCTTCTTGAGTTTGAGTTCTAACCCCAAAAGAAACAACGACGACGCAATTGTTCACAATCAACAACAACAACTGACCAAGAGAATTAGCTAAGAAAACTACGCAGATATATTAATATAATAATAATATATACAATAGACCAAACACCATTAATTGCTCGGTGCGTAGGAAGTTTGTTTTTTTCGGGCCTAGTTCATATTGGCAACAGCTTCCCATTTTGAATCGGGGAAAAACAAAGCATTACGCACTTGGAAAACTTCGCATTTCTTATTTTTTTTTATTTGTTCTACTACTCACTTATATATTTCAAGGGCACAAAAGTAAATACGCCCACTGTGGGCGTGGGCTGACCTTGAAATTTATCAAGAAATACCGGAAGTGCGTGCCTTGAGCACACTTAATTGTTTATTTTGGCAAACAGGGAAACAAAAAAAAAACAGGCAGAAAAACCAAAACAAACTGGCCAAAAAGATGTAAACAGCAAATGGTTATAGCCAAAATATTTACACTTTGAACATGAAATGAGATGGAAATGGAAATGTAGAAGGTGTAGGAGCAATTCGATTGTATTTCTCAACTACCTATCAATTACCAGGAAATTTCCGGGTCTGTAACTGGAGGTTGAGAGGCGGGAAGTAAAAGTAAACATTTGGTATGAATATTTACGATTTACCATTGACGAATTAAAGATGTAGCCGGGGAAGACGAGGGGGAATTTAGAGTAATATTAGAAGCAGAAGCAAGAGAAGAAACTAAAGCAGAAGGAGAAGTAAATGCAGAAGACAAAGTCTGGAGATGGCGGCTACTTTATAGAGAGACAGGCTAAGGGCATTTATCAAATTTTTATTTACGATTTACCATTGATTAAATTTAAAAAAAAATTAATTTCAAAATTCTGCAATTTCGAATTTATAGCTAAATGTCGGTTGTTTAATATTTTATCAAATAAAAGAACCAAGAGGCCAAAAAAAATAATATCAAACAAATATTTAAAATATATATAGAAAAATTGTATTTTAATAAAAAAAAATACAAAAAAAAATAAAATTATGTTTTTCATAAAATTGTTCATAAATTGTTCCAAAATAATGGATTTTTGCGATGCCTGATATAAAGATTTAGAGATGAAGCTGGAGAAGCAGAAAACTGTTGCTCAACGGAAAAAATCGGAGATTAAACTAAAGATAGAGAAGCAAAAGAAGCAGCAGGCCACGATATCTCAACTATTTACGATTTGCACTTGAAGAACTAAAGATGAAGCTGGAGATAAAGTATCAGAATCAAGGACAGAAAGCGAAACAGAAGAGTGTTCCCCATTTACAATCCAAAGAAAATGTAGAAACAGAAGCAGAAGAAGAGTCAGGTTAAGAACTCTCAACTACACAAAGAAGAACTGCAGATGAAGCGAAAGATTCATTCCCCAAGGAAGAAAGAGCAGCAATAGCTGTAGAAGAGACAGGCCAAGGTCTTGCAACAAAGCAAAGCAGTTGCCCTATGCTGAATTTATGTGGCATGCCACTGAGCTTATCTTGTCAGCTGCTCACGATGATCAGCATTCAACTGGAAACAGCAAAAGGAACTCGTTTCTTCGGATTCTTTCTTGGATGCTAGTCTAATCGATTGAAGTTGCAGTTGCATGCAAAGTGAGTTAAAGGCTTCTTTTTTAATTTGCCGCTTGTGGCAAATGCTTTTGACCCCCCTTTGGTAGTTTGGAGTGGACGAGAGCAGAGAGTTTCAATCGCCTATAAAAGGCTGAGCCCGACCACAAATGGGATTCAGTTTGTGCCCAAGACGACAATGACCATGAAGTCGGTAAGTAGGAATATGACAAAATAAAGCACAGAGAAAAATTTAATTCAAAAACTCATATTCATTTTTATAGGTAAATTTGGCCAGGTTGAAAGCCAAAAAAAAAAAAATAAAAAAAATTGTAGAAAAAAAGAAATATGAAGATATAAAAAAAAAAACAGAAAAATATAAGATATAAAATATATTTTTTAAAAGCACAAAGAAAAATTTTTGTTTTTGTGGAGTTTTAAGTATTATTTTTGAGCAAAAAAAAAATTTAAATCAATTAAAATCGATTTTTTTGGAGTTTTAATTTTTATTACCCAAAAAATTAGATTAAAATATTAATTTAAGAATAAAGCAAACCCTACTTACGCTCTCCCTATCTACAACTTTTTTCTTTATATTTTTTATAGCTAATTTTTGCCTGCTTGTTAAGCCTAACACTGGCACATGAGATACTCTATACGCCTGGCTACACCAGCTATTATCCCGCACATGGCTTGACCTATGCTCGGCTGCCTTTGGCCTATGCCCGTCTGGTGGCTCCAGTCAGTCAATCCCATGTCTATCATAGTGTGGAGACACCTAGCTCCTTTCAACAACAATATCGCACCGACTACAAGCCCCTGACCTATGAGTATTTGTATTAAAAGAGCTGTCACAGCTTAACATATGAGTATAAGGAAAATAATTAACCGTGAAATTTGAATAAAGATTGAATTTGTATAAAAGTCGACATTGTCTTAGGTCTAGGCGTCAAAACAATTTCCCTACCAATCTATTCTGAGAGAGAAGTCTCTGTACTCTCTGTGTACTCTGGTCTATTGAACTCCTGGTCAGTTATTGGCCTCGACACAATCCGCAAACAGAGATCATCTATCCACAATGGCAATATTAAATGACCTGAACGTGGCCGTGCACCTTGAACCCATTTAAGAGTGTGTGTTTTTTGTGTTTAAAATAAATCAATCAAATACATTTAAAGGTTTTTTATATATATACTATAGTAAGAGCTAAAGACTGGGGACAAAAATTGAGGCGTGGCGCACGTCAGAGTCCTGTGTATTGCACATGGGAAACCCTAGAAGTTGCAACAGTTTTCCAACAAGCTAAACATGAGCTCTCAACTTTGTTGCAAATGGAAAATTTTGCGTTTTTTTCTGCATTTCCAGCGCGTCAGAAAACGTGACCCGTTGCTGGTCACATGGATTGAGTTAAATATGACGGATGTTTGACAAATGCGTACGCAAATGTTCAACGGAAATCAGTTTAATATAATCGGATATATTAATTAATATTTGATTGCATTTTATACACTGCCAATGATGAACTAAGCGGGCATATGGGATTCAACAATATTGCAAGCTTCAATGCGAATCAAGTCAAAATCTAAATATATACTATAAAATATTACACTGGCGTCCTCAGTCTAAAGATGTTAAAAATTTGTTTTAATATTGTTGTCAAAATTGCTTCAATTTATAATAAAAATACAAAAATAATATATACTCTTATGTGTAGACGGATAACTCCATGGACAGTAAATGTTATGAGTAGATTAAATAAATAGAATTATGAATATATAAAATATTATATTAATTATAAATATGTATTGATTTTTCTTATAAAAATCAAATACAATATAAATTCCTGATAATTAAATAACTACTCTTTTTTATTTTTATTATTATTTATTTATTATTTTTAGGATAAAAAAAATCATATATATAAGAATTTATATATCAAAGAAAAAATATTTTATTAACTTTGATTTTTATAATAACAATTTAAAAAAAAAATAAGAATTAAAATTTACTTGTTCAAATATAGGATTTATTTTTAAATACTTTCATAAAAATTAATAAAAAAAAAGTTATTCCTGTTTCCCGGATACTGCATTCTGAATTAGTATATCTAAGATTTTGTCATTTCTCTAGATAATTTGGTTTAGGTTTAATTTTTTTGTATACATAATTATTATTTGCAGCTCTTGATTTTTATATATTAATATAAATAAAAAATAATTATATTTTATTTTTATAATGACAAAAATCAAAATAATTATATAATACTAAAAATATTTAAAAAATACCAAAAAATTTCACTTACAATTATTTAAAATTATTTTGATTCTAGAAACGACAAGACACGTTAATTATGCATCAAATTGAATATCAGATGTTGAAATTTATAGATAAGCAGCAAAGTTATAGCAATTTCTAGATATAGCCCTAAAAACTTAAAACAAAATAGAGGTCAATGTTTTGGGTTTAGTATTGTTTATAAAATATAATATAGTAGGACGAAAAAACAGATAATATTACGATAGTCCAATATAAAAACTAGTAAATAAATTAAGAGAAAGATCTACTTATTAGGACTTTCATTCATTTGAGAGTATCCACACTTCGCATATATACAACGGTAGAATAAAACTCATTACACGCTGCAAGTCCAGACATACCTTATGCAAAGTTAATTAGAATTTATTAATATTATTTCAGATTGAACCAGAACGAGGTATCGGTTTCATGGTCTGTTCTAGAACAAGTTTCTGTTCAAGTATTGGGGCGTGTCCCAGAAGGGCAACAAAATGTGGCAAAAATAATTGCAATACAGGCAAAAGAAAAAAAGTAAAACCTGTCGAAAGGAATCTAGAAGCAGGAATCAGAAGAGTATATAAAGGCAACAGGAATGCAGCTGAAGACTCAAAGAAGTCACGAACAGCGATTGAACAACAACCTGGGAAAATATTAAATCAACAATTGACAAGAAAATGCGCAATTATCTTTGGGTAGGCGAATCTCTTAGATTAACTAAAGAAAATCTATAATAAATAATTTCTATACACAATTTTGCAGTTTTTGCTCCTTCTTCTGAGTCTCAGCCTGAACAGGGCCAAGGCCAAGCCGACTGTCTCATTTGGCATAGGATTACAGACGCAAAGGCCATATCATTATCATTCGGCTGAGTCGTCATACTACAACAACTATTATGATGGCATCCATAGATACCCAGCACCAGCAGCAGGTCCTGCACCATATCCCTATACCTATTACCCCTATTACCCCTATTCCCCCTACTCCCCCTATGCCCATGGCAATCGTTATGGCGCACTTGACATTGGCATCGGAGCCTTGTCTCTAACCCCATATATACTGTGAAACACACAGCGGGATGAAATTCCATCAGAAGATGTGAAAATAGTCGACAAAACTAATAAACACAAAACAAATAAGCATTTTATACATTTTCTACATTTTACTTCACATTTCGCCAATGGGCTGTCCTTACCCAGTTACCCACATTTTGTTGGCCATGAATTTGTGGTTTGGCCAAGTCAACAGGTAACCAAATCGCTGCTACGTGACATTTGTCACACATTTTACAGATTCAACAAAAAAAACGAAACTTGGCTGTTTCAACATCAACTTGTTGCAGCTTTTAAGGACCTGGTTTTGTTAAGTTAACACAAAGATCTCGAAACTTGGAGTGTAATTCTTATAAGAAAATTGGGTTAGAAGTGGAAAGAAGCTTTGAGGCTTAGCACTTATAATTATAATAAAAATTATATATATATTTATTTATATTTATTTTTTTTTGAATTAGCAAGCGAAGATGTGGTTTGTATAAAAAATCTGATACAACTTTAAATATTGTTTGTATTTTATTTTCTAATTTATTTATTATTATTTGGCAATTAAGCACGAACGAAGCCGAGAAGCAGATAGCAAATTATTCGTTTTTTTCCATATTATTTTTTAATTTATTATACCTGATATTAAGTTTGTTTGGGTTTTCAAGATGTATTTATATATATATTTATTTAAAGGATATTGGCCTAGTTATTAAATCAAAAATATATAATATGGAAGAAGGAAAAAAAAACAACTTTACTTTTGGTTTAAACTTAAATAAACAATTTTTTGATTTTAAATCAAAATTATTGTAAGTGAGAAAAACTTTTTTTTGTAATAGTTTTAATTGCAATTTTAAATAATGCGAAATTAAAAATATTTATATTTTAAAATCAACAAAATTAATTTATTAATTCAGACTGGCAAATAAAATTCCATTTATGTGCTTATTTTAGGGACATCCAAATAAATAAAATAACAGAAAACTTTATTTTACAAACGACTAAAATTTATGAATTAATTTGATTTAGAAGTCATTTAAAAGCTTTTATTAAATAAATTGTTTTGCGCTCAAAATATTGCTGAAATTTTTTAAATTTAATTTAATACTCTTTTACCAACTCTTTTTAAATAAAAAAATTAATTGAGCTCTAAAAAAATTATTATTTCTTGAGATTTTTGAATTCTTATATAAAAAACTGAAAAAAATAATATATTTTTTTTGTTGTTATTTTTTAAATAATATTATTTACTCTCTATCGATGTGATATTAAATAAATTTCTTAAGTTATAAAGCTATCAGTTTACTGGTAGATTAATAATATCATTAATAATATAAAATTGCTATATGGAATTATAATAAGAAATTAATTACGTTGCGGTTATTACATAAAACAGACATAATTTATTGTTCGATAACAGAACAGAACTTCTACGAAATTATGTAAAAAGATATAGAAACAGACAGCCCAAGACTATGCCATTTATTTACATAAAAAAATGCATTATATCGAGAAAATTTCATAATCTTAAAATTGCCATAATTTTGCCAAAACTGAACCGATTTTCACGAAACGTATCAATTTGGACTTGTTTTAGCCTCTAGATTGATTTTCTATAAAATCTAAAAAAAAAAATTTTTTTTTTTTCAGAGTGTTTCATGCATGAACCTAGGTTCATGCATTATATCGAGAAAATTTCATAATCTTAAAATTGCCATAATTTTGCCAAAACTGAACCGATTTTCACGAAACGTATCAATTTGGACTTGTTTTAGCCTCTAGATTGATTTTCTATAAAATCTAAAAAAAAAAATTTTTTTTTTTTCAGAGTGTTTCATGCATGAACCTAGGTTCATGCATTATATCGAGAAAATTTCATAATCTTAAAATTGCCATAATTTTGCCAAAACTGAACCGATTTTCACGAAACGTATCAATTTGGACTTGTTTTAGCCTCTAGATTGATTTTCTATAAAATCTAAAAAAAAAAATTTTTTTTTTTTCAGAGTGTTTCATGCATGAACCTAGGTTCATGCATTATATCGAGAAAATTTCATAATCTTAAAATTGCCATAATTTTGCCAAAACTGAACCGATTTTCACGAAACGTATCAATTTGGACTTGTTTTAGCCTCTAGATTGATTTTCTATAAAATCTAAAAAAAAAAAATTTTTTTTTTTTAGATTTTATAGAAAATCAATCTAGAGGCTAAAACAAGTCCAAATTGATACGTTTCGTGAAAATCGGTTCAGTTTTGGCAAAATTATGGCAATTTTAAGATTATGAAATTTTCTCGATATAATGCATGAACCTAGGTTCATGCATGAAACACTCTGAAAAAAAAAAATTTTTTTTTTTAGATTTTATAGAAAATCAATCTAGAGGCTAAAACAAGTCCAAATTGATACGTTTCGTGAAAATCGGTTCAGTTTTGGCAAAATTATGGCAATTTTAAGATTATGAAATTTTCTCGATATAATGCATGAACCTAGGTTCATGCATGAAACACTCTGAAAAAAAAAAATTTTTTTTTTTTAGATTTTATAGAAAATCAATCTAGAGGCTAAAACAAGTCCAAATTGATACGTTTCGTGAAAATCGGTTCAGTTTTGGCAAAATTATGGCAATTTTAAGATAATGAAATTTTCTCGATATAATGAAGCTGCAACAAGTTGATGTTGAAGCAGCCAAATTTTTGTTTTGTTGAATCTGTAAAATGTGTGACAAATGTCACGTAGCAGCGATTTGGTTACCTGTTGACTTGGCCAAACCACAAATTCATGGCCAACAAAATGTGGGTAACTGGGTAAGGACAGCCCATTGGCGAATTGAAGTAAAATGTAGAAAATGTATAAAATGCTTATTTGTTTTGTGTTTATTAGTTTTGTCGACTATTTTCACATCTTCTGATGGAATTTCATCCCGCTGTGTGTTTCACAGTATATATGGGGTTAGAGACAAGGCTCCGATGCCAATGTCAAGTGCGCCATAACGATTGCCATGGGCATAGGGGGAGTAGGGGGAATAGGGGTAATAGGGGTAATAGGTATAGGGATATGGTGCAGGACCTGCTGCTGGTGCTGGGTATCTATGGATGCCATCATAATAGTTGTTGTAGTATGACGACTCAGCCGAATGATAATGATATGGCCTTTGCGTCTGTAATCCTATGCCAAATGAGACAGTCGGCTTGGCCTTGGCCCTGTTCAGGCTGAGACTCAGAAGAAGGAGCAAAAACTGCAAAATTGTGTATAGAAATTATTTATTATAGATTTTCTTTAGTTAATCTAAGAGATTCGCCTACCCAAAGATAATTGCGCATTTTCTTGTCAATTGTTGATTTAATATTTTCCCAGGTTGTTGTTCAATCGCTGTTCGTGACTTCTTTGAGTCTTCAGCTGCATTCCTGTTGCCTTTATATACTCTTCTGATTCCTGCTTCTAGATTCCTTTCGACAGGTTTTACTTTTTTTCTTTTGCCTGTATTGCAATTATTTTTGCCACATTTTGTTGCCCTTCTGGGACACGCCCCAATACTTGAACAGAAACTTGTTCTAGAACAGACCATGAAACCGATACCTCGTTCTGGTTCAATCTGAAATAATATTAATAAATTCTAATTAACTTTGCATAAGGTATGTCTGGACTTGCAGCGTGTAATGAGTTTTATTCTACCGTTGTATATATGCGAAGTGTGGATACTCTCAAATGAATGAAAGTCCTAATAAGTAGATCTTTCTCTTAATTTATTTACTAGTTTTTATATTGGACTATCGTAATATTATCTGTTTTTTCGTCCTACTATACTATATTTTATAAACAATACTAAACCCAAAACATTGACCTCTATTTTGTTTTAAGTTTTTAGGGCTATATCTAGAAATTGCTATAACTTTGCTGCTTATCTATAAATTTCAACATCTGATATTCAATTTGATGCATAATTAACGTGTCTTTCGTTTCTAGAATCAAAATAATTTTAAATAATTGTAAGTGAAATTTTTTTGTATTTTTTAAATATTTTTAGTATATAATTATTTTGATTTTTGTCATTATAAAAATAAAATATAATTATTTTTTATTTATATTAATATATAAAAATCAAGAGCTGCAAATAATAATTATGTATACAAAAAAATTAAACCTAAACCAAATTATCTAGAGAAATGACAAAATCTTAGATATACTAATTCAGAATGCAGTATCCGGGAAACAGGGATAACTTTTTTTTTATTAATTTTTATGAAAGTATTTAAAAATAAATCCTATATTTGAACAAGTAATAATTCTTATTTTTTAAATTTTTATTATAAAAATCAAATAATAAAATATTTTTTCTTTGATATATGATTTTATTATATGATTTTTTTTATAAAAATAATAAATAAATAATAATAAAAATAAAAAAAGTAGTTATTTAATTATCCGGAATTTATATTGTATTTGATTTTTATAAGAAAAATCAATACATATTTATAATTAATATAATATTTTATATATTCATAATTCTATTTATTTAATCTACTCATAACATTTACTGTCCATGGAGTTATCCGTCTACACATAAGAGTATATATTATTTTTGTATTTTTATTATAAATTGAAGCAATTTTGACAACAATATTAAAACAAATTTTTAACATCTTTAGACTGAGGACGCCAGTGTAATATTTTATAGTATATATTTAGATTTTGACTTGATTCGCATTGAAGCTTGCAATATTGTTGAATCCCATATGCCCGCTTAGTTCATCATTGGCAGTGTATAAAATGCAATCAAATATTAATTAATATATCCGATTATATTAAACTGATTTCCGTTGAACATTTGCGTACGCATTTGTCAAACATCCGTCATATTTAACTCAATCCATGTGACCAGCAACGGGTCACGTTTTCTGACGCGCTGGAAATGCAGAAAAAAACGCAAAAGTTTCCATTTGCAACAAAGTTGAGAGCTCATGTTTAGCTTGTTGGAAAACTGTTGCAACTTCTAGGGTTTCCCATGTGCAATACACAGGACTCTGACGTGCGCCACGCCTCAATTTTTGTCCCCAGTCTTTAGCTCTTACTATAGTATATATATAAAAAACCTTTAAATGTATTTGATTGATTTATTTTAAACACAAAAAACACACACTCTTAAATGGGTTCAAGGTGCACGGCCACGTTCAGGTCATTTAATATTGCCATTGTGGATAGATGATCTCTGTTTGCGGATTGTGTCGAGGCCAATAACTGACCAGGAGTTCAATAGACCAGAGTACACAGAGAGTACAGAGACTTCTCTCTCAGAATAGATTGGTAGGGAAATTGTTTTGACGCCTAGACCTAAGACAATGTCGACTTTTATACAAATTCAATCTTTATTCAAATTTCACGGTTAATTATTTTCCTTATACTCATATGTTAAGCTGTGACAGCTCTTTTAATACAAATACTCATAGGTCAGGGGCTTGTAGTCGGTGCGATATTGTTGTTGAAAGGAGCTGGGTGTCTCCACACTATGATAGACATGGGATTGACTGACTGGAGCCACCAGACGGGCATAGGCCAAAGGCAGTCGAGCATAGGTCAAGCCATGTGCGGGATAATAGCTGGTGTAGCCAGGCGTATAGAGTATCTCATGTGCCAGAGTTAGGCTTAACAAGCAGGCAAAAATTAGCTATAAAAAATATAAAGAAAAAAGTTGTAGATAGGGAAGCGTAAATAAGGATTGCTTAATTTTTAAAATAATATTTTAATCTAATTTTTTGGATAATAAAAATTAAAACTCCAAAAAAATCGATTTTAATTGATTTAAATTTTTTTTTTGCTCAAAAATAATACTTAAAACTCCACAAAAACAAAAATTTTTTTTTGTACTTTTAAAAAATATATTTTATATATTATATTTTTCTGTTTTTTTTTTTATATCTTCATATTTTTTTTTTTCTAAATTTTTTTTATTTTTTTTTTTTTGGCTTTCAACATGGCCAAATTTACCTATAAAAATGAATATGAGTTTTTGAATTAAATTTTTCTCTGTGCTTTATTTTGTCATATTCCTACTTACCGATTTCATGGTCATTGTCGTCTTGGGCACAAACTGAATCCCATTTGTGGTCGGGCTCAGCTTTTTATAGGCGATTGAAACTCTCTGCTCTCGTCCACTCCAAACTACCAAAGGGGGGTCAAAAGCATTTGCCACAAGCGGCAAATTAAAAAAGAAGCCTTTAACTCACTTTGCATGCAACTGCAACTTCAATCGATTAGACTAGCATCCAAGAAAGAATCCGAAGTAACGAGTTCCTTTTGCTGTTTCCAGTTGAATGCTGATCATCGTGAGCAGCTGACAAGATAAGCTCAGTGGCATGCCACATAAATTCAGCATAGGGCAACTGCTTTGCTTTGTTGCAAGACCTTGGCCTGTCTCTTCTACAGCTATTGCTGCTCTTTCTTCCTTGGGGAATGAATCTTTCGCTTCATCTGCAGTTCTTCTTTGTGTAGTTGAGAATTCTTAACCTGACTCTTCTTCTGCTTCTGTTTCTACATATATTTCCTTTAGATTGTAAATGAGTAACACTCTTCTGTTTCGCTTTCTGTCCTTGATTCTGATACATTATCTCCAGCTTCATCTTTAGTTCTTCAAGTGCAAATCGTAAATAGTTGAGATATCGTGGCCTGCTTCTTCTTTTGCTTCTCTATCTTTAGTTTAATCTCCGATTTTTTCCGTTGAGCAACAGTTTTCTGCTTCTCCAGCTTCATCTCCAGCTTCATCTCTAAATCTTTAAATCAGGCATCGCAAAAATCCATTATTTTGGAACAATTTATAACAATTTTATGAAAAACATAATTTTATTTTTTTTTGTATTTTTTTTTATTTTTATTTTTAAAATACAATTTTTCTATATATATTTTAAATATTTGTTTGATATTATTTTTTTTGGCCTCTTGGTTCTTTTATTTGATAAAATATTAAACAACCGACATTTAGCTATAAATTCGAAATTGCAGAATTTTGAATTTAATTTTTTTTTAAATTTAATCAATGGTAAATCTTAAATAAAAATTTGATAAATGCCCTTAGCCTGTCTCTCTATAAAGTAGCCGCCATCTCCAGACTTTATCTTCTGCATCTACTTCTCCTTCTGCTTTAGTTTCTTCTCTTGCTTCTGTTTCTCATTTTACTCTAAATTCCCCCTCGTCTTCCCCGGCTACAGCTTTAATTCGTCAATGATAAATCGTAAATATTCATACCTAATGTTTACTTTTACTTTCCGCCTCTCAAACTTCAGTTCCAGACCCGGAAATTTCCTGGTAATTGATAGGTAGTTGAGAAATACAATCGAATTGCTCCTACACCTTCTACATTTCCATTTCCATCTCATTTCGTGTTCAAAGTGTAAATATTTTGGCCATAACCATTTGCTGTTTACATCTTTTTGGCCAGTTTGTTTTGGTTTTCCTGCCTGTTTTTTTTTTTTGTTTCCCTGTTTGCCAAAATAAACAATTAAGTGTGCTCAAGGCACGCACTTCCGGTATTTCTTGATAAATTTCAAGGTCGACCCACGCCCACAGTGGGCGTATTTACTTTTCTGCCCTTGAAATATATAAGTGAGTAGGAGAACAAATAAAAAAAAATAAGAAATGCGAAGTTTTCCAAGTGCGTAATGCTTTGTTTTTCCCCGATTCAAAATGGGAAGCTGTTGCCAATATGAACTAGGCCCGAAAAAAACAAACTTCCTACGCACCGAGCAATTAATGGTGTTTGGTCTATTGTATATATTATTATTATTATATTAATATATCTGCGTAGTTTTCTTAGCTAATTCTCTTAGTCACTTGTTGTTGATTGTGAACAATTGCGTCGTCGTTGTTTCTTTTGGGGTTAGAACTCAAACTCAAACTCAAACAGCGAAACGAACCACAAGCAAGTAATTTAAGCCAAGTCGAAATATGAGAGATGTTGGCATCAAAAAGCCGCTTAGATTGCATTGGCAACAAGGTCGCAACGTTGTTGCAACGTTATATAAAATGCCACAGAGCGTGCAGCTATTTAAAGAGTCTTCTTGCAGCTTTGATACGAGTTGGACATTTAATAATCAACGCCCTCAACATGTTCAAACTGGTATGTTCAAATCCTGTCATCCTTTATATTTTTTTTTATTTTTTTTTTATTGTGATGTCAATTCTTCTCCTCTTGCAGCTTGTATTGCTGTCACTTTGGGCCGTCTTAGCCTATGCAGCGCCCAGTCTGCCCATCCTCACCTCATCCTCCTCGTATCATCATGGCTGGCCGTCTGTGCATCATGTGGTACGCCCAATTTGGAGCTCGCATAGCATTGTGCGTCCCATTATACACGGCCTGGGCCATCATCAACATCATGGATACGGCGGTGGCTATGGCCATGGCTGGCTCTAGAGGCATGCCTCAGAGCGCGGCAACTTTAGATGTGTTTTTTGTCTGCCTGAAATAAAAGTATCTTGAGCTTGATTGGTATGCCAGAATGTATTTTGCATTTTTCGTTTAATTTTTGGGCTGGCTATAAAAGTGCCTGGCTTGGCTTTGTCTAGCTGCAGTTGTTTTTTAACCAGCATACATTCAATATGTGGTCAGTAAGTAGGTTTTTGTTCATTGGGTTAATTTCAAGGACCGTAAATAACAATTATTTTATTTTTGAAATTTTTTTGAATTTGAAATGAATATTATTTTTGAATAATGCAAAATTTAACATGAAAATAATTGTTTTTAAATGAGTTTTAATTTTTTTCATCAAATTTAAAGCTCTTAATTCTTCCACTGCGTTTTTATAGCTAAATGTCCAAAGTTGGATATTTTTCTGGTAATAAAAAAACCAAGAAGAAATAAAAAAAAAAATTTCATAATTTTAAAAATAATTTTTTTTATAATTATATTTTTTTTTTAATATTTGAATTTGTTTTTTCATTTAGGCCTGCTTTACCTATTGAAAATTAATACAAATAAATTTCTACTAAACACTTTTTTTTTAATTTTTTTTTATTGCGCAGAAAAAGATATAATATTTATAGAATTATAATATTTCTGGTTTATGAATTAAATACTCAAATATTATTATTAATACTCAAAATATAAACAACAAAAAGCCTGCATTGTCCTGTAAGAATCATATTTGTGTAGTCTTTTTTTTTCCACAAAGTTTTTCCAAGTAAATAATTTCTTAAATTTAAAATAAAATTATTATTTATGGTCCGTGATTTATTCTGTTGCATATTTGTAGTTTACATATTTTTTGCAGTTTCTCTGGCTTTGGTTGATGCTATTTTACATACTACAATTAAGAGTTGCTTTAACAATGCATTTACATATAATTTCGGACTCTAATAGAGAATTACCTGGCACATTGACAGTGCTAAGTTTACCAATTGAACAGCCCGTATTTCAAGATGAACTGGGCAAAGTTTATGCACCTGTGGATTTCTTTCGGGATGTGCAACGTTTTATTTTGAGCATATATCAATTTGTGCAACAGCAGCCCAATATTTGGACACCTGCAAAGTCGAAGAAGCAAAAGAAACCCAAGTATCCCAATAATAACAAGCTGATTATTAATCGTTTGGGTTTTGGCAATCTATCATTTGATTTGGGCTTTACTCTCAACTTCCAGCTGAGCAATAATATTGGATTTAATCGACGTAGCCAAGAACCTGATCGAAGATTTAACATTGGGTCATAGCTTAAGGCTGTAGAAAATTTCTAGTTTTTAAATGTGAAACGATCCGATAGATCTTTTTGATTGTAAAATCTTTTTTAAATTTTATATATTATTATTTAAGCTGGAGAAATGTATAAAAATTCCAAATTTTTTTTTTTTTTTTTTTATAAGATACAATATTTAAATTATAACGCCTAATTTAATTAATATATGGCTTTTGACGCCAATTTTAAAAATTATAATACAAATAATAAGGCATACAGTTTCAATTAAAGATTTTTTTTTTCAATTTGAAATTTTTATTTTATAGGTATTTTCTGATCCATAATTTCTATTTAAACTACGCTTTAAGACTTTATACACCCATAAATTGGTCAAAATTCATCCGATTTTCATTCGGAATCACATTTTCATCATGGTTTGATCTTTTAAGTGATATACTAATTTTTTTAGGTATTTTCTGAACCATGATTTATATAGAAGCTTCCCTGAGAGACTTCATACACCCATAACTTTGTCAAAATTTATCCGATTTTTATTTTGAATGGCATTTTTCATCATGGGCTGACCTCCTAATAAATATGCCTTTTAAATCTGAAAATGAAATTTTTGACCCCTTTTTTTTAGGTATTTTCTGAGCCGCAATTTCTATAGAAGATTTCTATATAAAGAAGCTCTCCTCCTTCACTTATAAATTGATTTGATGATAAATATAAAAGCATTTTTTTTTCATTTGTTGTCAACATTTTATTTAAACCATAACATAGATCATTCTCGGGGCAGTGTTGTAAATAATTCTTCCATTAGATCTTCAGAAGATTTCTTCTACTTCTTCAACAGCAGAGGTGCGGTGTAGGCGGCGGTGTAGGGTGATGCGACATACGGAGAAGCCACATACGGTGAAGCGACATAGGGAGATGCCACATAGGGTGATGCCACATACGGAGATGCCACATAGGGTGAAGCAAAGTTTCCATGATATTCCGTGCTGTAGACTGCCGCAGCGGGTGCAGTATAGGCCAAAGGTGCAACAATTCCTGGCTTGGCGGCAACACAGGCAACCAGAGCGAGTACAACGGCGGCAATGAACTTGAACATGTTGATTTGTTTGGTTTTTTTTTAGTGGTTTACTTGTCGATTGAACAAATGAAACTGATGCTTAAACAAGTGACAAACCATTGCTTATATAGCTAAAAAAAAAACATATTACCAACTAACCAAAATTGGGCTGACCTTGGCCAGGTACTACGCCCCACAACTCGAATTAAATTCAGCTCACGTAGTCACATAATATGCGTAAGTTCGCGCACATTAAGACAACAATAAGTGTGTTTTGTATTTCTTAAGCTTGGCTTATTAAATTAAATTAAATATTTGGTCAACAAGGCCCGGCTTAGTCAAGGCTCTGCCTATTAGCCAATGGAGTATAAAAGGGTCTGTTAGCCAGGCTAACAACATCAGTTCAGTTTCGTCTAAGCAGATAACAACAAATCCAAATCAAAATGTTCAAGTTTATTGTACTCGCCGTCTTCGCTTTGATTGCCTGTGTTGCCGCCAAGCCAGGAATTGTTGCACCTTTGGCCTACTCCTCACCCTATGTGGCATCACCGTATGTGGCATCTCCGTATGTGGCATCTCCGTACGTAGCATCACCCTATGTGGCATCACCCTATGTTGCCTCTCCGTATGTGTCTTCCTCGTATGTCGCCTCACCCTACACCGCCGCCTACACTGCGCCTCTTCTGCTCAGGAAGTAGATAAATTAACCCGGAAATTTTGTCTCTGACTTGGAAAATATATAAGAACAAAAATATACTATAAATAAATAAAAGCTGGTACCGCAATTAATTGTTGTTTTATTGTATTATTATTATCATTATCCAGTTGAGCTCGGTTCAAGGTCTTTGCCTCTGCATTTTATCAAAGTTTTTGCAAGCAGGAAGTTTTGCCTTAATCTTTCACTTGGTTGTTTTTTTCCCAATTTGGAATCTGACGATGTGCAAAGTTTGAAAGATTTCCTGGTTTTACAAATTTTTTTGTTGACAATTTCTAAGCTGAAATTGTATACCTTTTAATTTTGCATAATTTAGAGGAGAATCAATAAAAAAATCTGCACTAAATGTTTAATATATAAAATAACAGAGAATTTAATTCAATTTAATTTATTTAATTTTAATTTATAACAGAACTGGAATTTTATTTATGAGAATATATAATAATTTTTTAGCTGCGATGTTTCATATGTTATAATTTTATTTAAAATATATATATTTTTTTTTTTGGATTTTAATTTGAATTTAATATGTTTCAATATGATAAATTCATTGACCGAGAGAATTACAATTTATG
Organism: Hirtodrosophila alboralis; assembly: GCA_035043045.1. Lineage (NCBI taxonomy): Eukaryota > Metazoa > Arthropoda > Insecta > Diptera > Drosophilidae > Hirtodrosophila > Hirtodrosophila alboralis. Next base: position 149,719 of record JAWNNH010000727.1, on the reverse strand, counting down.
CTTATAAAATAAAACAAAAAAACACTTTTTATTAAAATTATCAGTATTTTTGGAAAAAAATAAAAATAATTCTGTAGTAAAATGATTTGGAATTTATTAAGCAATTTTCATTAATTCAATTATTTATTTTCTTTTTTTTATTTGGCTAAAAGTTATATTATTTTATTTTTTTTGTTATTATTGCTATGAATTAAATTTAATAAAATTAATAGAAATTAAAATGTCTATCTTTAATGTTGTCCAAACATAAACATGCTTGTTCATTAACTAATTTAATAAATTATCTCATTATTTTTATTCACTAAATGTTTACATTTAGAACATAAGAAATGAAAACATTTTATAATTTTTAACAATTAAAACATACAATTTGGCTTTAATTTAAAAAAAAAAAAAGTTCAACAAAAAAAAAATTAATATGATAAAATTCAATTTCTCAAAATTTTCTTAAATTATAAAAAAATAAAAAAAATGTAATATTAGCATTTTGGCTTAATAATTTGCGGTAATATAATTAAGTCTTTATATATATTTTTTTTTTTTTTTTTTTTTTAGTGTATATTTTTTTAAGACTAAAGATAACTTAAACAGATAATTTACATTGTCAGATTCGCTTCCATTGTGGCATTCGATTGGAATACAATGCTGCTGCGATTATAATGACCCGAACGACGGACTTTGAAATATTTCAGGCTAACAATTGCCACAACAGCTATAAGAATAACTCCGCCAATTATATAGAAAAAGATCTTCATGAATAACAAATGTAGCTTTAAATTCTCCGAGTGGGCGCGTAATAGTTCGAGTTGTTGCTGCAGCGTTGCCATTGGAGTCTCCAAAGCAGCAGGAGATTCAGGATTTGCGGCGTGATTTGAAGATAAACTGATGCAGGAAACATCACGAATATGCGGTGTTTCCTCAATACTATCATCGGGTTCAATATGCAGAATAACAGATTCCGTAAGATATGGCGGTATAAGCAAATGATGTAGATAGGAACAATTGAAGCGATTCCGAGATATGCCCAATTTCTGAAGTAAGGGAAAAGCTTGAGAGAAGCTGCGATTGCCCTGCAGTTCACTCAATGCATTGCCATCCACAAGAAATTGCTTTAAATTCGTCAAATAAGGCACAAATAAATCCAAATTGAGACTGGTCAGATTGTTAAAAGATATATCTAGTATTTCCAAATACTTTTGCTTCGAGAACATGCCAAATTCCAGTCGACGTATGCCATTTGCACGTATATATAGATTACGCAAACGCTTCAACTGATCAAATGTACCGACAGTCAAAGGACCAATGGGATTATAGGATAAATCCAAATGCAATAATGCCGTCAAACTGGTTATATTCTCAATGCTGGCCAAACGATTGCCACGCAACTCCAGGGTCTCCAAATACGGAGCTTGATGAATCGAAATTGAGCTAATATTATTGAAATTAGCTCGTAGAAATCGTGTGCCATTCACAGTCAGATTAGTCAGATGATTATAATCCAGATGCAGCTGTTGATTGATGCTCTTGTTGGTCAACTGGAAAGCGTAGAGATTATTTGTAGCCAAGAGTAAACTTTCCAAATTGGCAGCCTCCGTAAATGTATCCGGATGAACGCGCATTAATTTATTATTGGATAAATTAACTTCCTTTAAACGACGCATGCGATTGAAGACTTCCGGTTGTACATAGGTCAAATCATTCGTTTCCAGAAAAACCGATTCCAAATATTCGTTATCCTTGAAAATATCCTTGTGCAGCTCGGTAAGACGATTGCCCGTCAAATGTAGTTTATTCAATATATGCAGACCACAAAACGAAGTTTCACTCAATAATGAAATTCTATTATATGACAAATCCAGACGCATTAAAGCATTTGCTCCAATAAAAACTGAAGTTTGCACTGATGATAAATTATTATAACTCAAATTTAAATATGTTAAATTGCTCGCCGCACTGAAAGTGTTTCGAGTCACCTCCAAAATACTCGTATAGCTGACATCCAAAGTTTTTAAATGCGTAAATGTCTCAAACAGATGAAAGGGCACATAGAGCAGCGTTGAATCGTAGAATTTCATAAATTTAACCATATTGCCAGGCAGAAAATTCTTGACCACAACATTTTGACTGTGGGTCACAATAAAACCCGTCACCGTGCAGAATGCCTCATTGGCATCCATATACATATGTTGTTCGAATTCATCACAATTTAAATAGACATCACCCGACTCGACACAACTGCTACATGCCAGGATCAGCAGGATAAAGGACACAATTTCACTCAAATTACGCATACGCATTGTAAACCGCGCGTTTTGAAGGCTTTTTGCAAACTGTCTGGCATTTGCCATAATCATTACAAAAATGCATTTTATTCTGCACTTATCAATGTAAAATATATGTAAAATATATATTATACATAAACACATTATATACATATATATACTTATATGCTTATTGTGTAACTTGATTGTTTTTGTTCTTTGCTCAGTTTTGTTTTAAAACCCATTTAATTGTGTTCCAAGCGACCGATAAGAAATTTCACTCTACATTATATTTCTTTTGTGCTTTTATGTTCTTCTGATCAACAAATATTTATCTCAACTGTGGCTTGAGCTTGAAACTATATTATGATAGCTGTAATGGGCTCTACCTAGATCTAATAAAGTTAGGTCAGTTAAAAGTATGGGAATATAATAAATAAATATATGTAGTATAATAAATCTTTTTGTAGATTTATAATTATCATAAATTCATTAAATCTTATCCGATTTTTAGGCGGCATGTCATTGTGATCCTGAATTTTCAACTAGTTTAATTGCGCATTTAAAAATTTGTAGAAATACATTTTTCGATAATTTCATATTTTTTCCATACTTATCCTTTTTATATATTCAAAAATTTTAAAAAAATTGTTAGTCTAAAAATTGAATTTTTAATCGATAGCTGGTATCAAAATTATTTTTTATAAGCTTCTATCAAGCTTTTTTCGTGAAAATGTGGCAAATTATAAACTAATTTTAGCTCTACAAATTTATAACTTCTTAATAAATTTGACTACTTTATTTATGTATTTTTAAACATAAATTTGTCAAATCTGTACAGATTTTAAAGCAGAATATCTTTTTGAACTGTTCTTTAAATTGCAATGTCATTTAATTCTGAAAATACATTTTTTCTAATCGTTTTTGCTTGATTTTTAAACTTTTACTCAGACCAAAAAAAAATTATTTTAATTTTCTTCCAACTTTCAACACTCATAACTTTGTCGAAATTCGTCCAATATGCATGCGGAACGTAATTTTATTGGATTTTATTTTTCAATAATGTTGCATTTAAATTTTGAGAAATAAAATTTTTCGATATTTTATCAACTTTTGCATATTTGTTAAAATTTTGAAAAAATTAAAATTGCGAAAATTTATTTTTAAACGCTTGTTTATATCAAAATTTGTATAAAAAACTATTTAAAAAATTTTTCCAAGCTTTTTCGCTAAAAATATGAGCGTTAAACTCTTAAAATTCCCATTTTATAATTAAATATTAAATAATTTAATTAAATAATATATTTTCCTATTTTTCAAACGGCCTTCAATTTTTTTGATTTTATAGACGCTGCACACTTTTGTCTATCAATATTTTATTCATTCAATATTTTATTTATTAATGCCACATCATCGATTAGGACGAGTTGTTGCCACAGACATCAATCGCATCGCGCAACTGTCAACAAAAAAAAAAAACAGAAAACATTGCATAAATAAATTGCAAACGACCTTGTCTATCTACAATCGGATTAAATGAGGGCCGTCTGTCTGCCACATGCCACATGCAACAGGCTTAAATTCATTGCGTGTCTGCGTTTTTCTATTGTTTGCGTGGCATTTTTGGTATTCTGATTTCTGGCTTTTTGGCAAGGGCAGGTCAGTTAGCCAAAACTGAACGCATAATTAAATCGGATCAGCTACTGAATTAAATAGATATAGTATATTGTATTTTGTTTTGTTTCGTGCTGCCTTCAAAATAAACATTTAATGGGCTCACATTATTGGACGTGCTCGACATATTCAAGCAAAGACCTCAAGCTGCTCCAGCTGGGCTCCAAGCTCCTCCTCGACTTGGTCAAACTGCTGGGCACGTAGCCAGAGCAATTTGGCACTGGCGTCTTGTGATTTGCATTCCATAATGAATTTTGTAGAACAATGAAATCAAAAGTGTCGCATTTACTTATTTTTTGATTTTTTTTCTGATTTTCTGATATTTATTTCGCAGCTATAAAAGTGCAGCTTTTTCGTAAGTCAGCACATAGTCTACATTGTTAGCTCTAACCAACAAATTCCCCAAGATGTTCAAACTGGTGCGTTTAGCTAACTGACTTTTTAGTTAGTTTAATTAATAAAAAATTCATTTTAAATTATTTATAGTCTGCCGCCATTTTCGTCCTGTGCGCTGTCCTTGCCTGCAGCCATGTTGAGGCCAAGCCTGCTGCTGTTGTGGTCGATGCGGTGCCAGCGGGTGTGGTAACTGCAACCAGTTCGCAATATGTGGCACGTAACTTCAATGGCATTGCTGCTGCACCAATTGTTGCCGCTGCCCCTGTTGCCGCTGCCTATACAGCTGCTGCCCCCGTTGCCGCTGCCTACACTGCTCCAGTTGCTGCCGCTTATACCGCACCCGTTGCTGCTGCCTACACCGCTCCCCTTGCTGCCGCCTACTCCGCCCCCGTAGCCTACCCCTATAGCTACCCCTACACCGCTGGCTACACCGCTGGTTACACCACATATCTATAAATGATTCATTCAGACTGCGACTCATCAATTTTTGAATAAAAATAAAACAATTGCACAACTGAAATGATTTGAAATTCTTGTTTGTTTACTGGTAGAAAAAGTATATTTTTAAAAAATATTTACTTATTTTTGAATCGATTTTTTCCTGGCAGTTATAAGATATATTCATTCAATTTTGAAAGACTTAGATTCTAACTTCAATAGATTAACATTTTAGAAAAAATTTATAAAAATTATAATAAAGCTCGATTTGCAGAATTTTATTAAGATATTATTCTTCTTATTACTCTTATTGATTATTTTCTTAATAAGATCCAATTTGGAAATAATTTTTAACTTTAATGTATTTCCATTTTAGAACATTTTTAAAACAATTATAATGAATGTATTAGATATCTCTTTAGCTCGGTTTTCTATCAATATTAAGAATTTTTTTTTCAACATTTAGTATTTAATATATTTAAAATAAATATAAAACATTGATCTGACTGGAGACAGGGTGTGTGGTAGATGCAGAATATGCATCATTGTGTAATCACAATGGCGCTGAAAAATATAAAAAGTTTTATCTAATTATTTTCATTTAAAATGCCAATACTTTTCTTTTCTCTAAAATTTCTTTTCTTTTCTTTTAGTTAAAATTCAGTTTTATTTTGTGATAAAATTAATGTATAGTATATTAATTGACTTCTTTGACCTTTTAATGAAAGAATCGTTAATTACCCAGATTATTAACTTATAATTGAAATATTTTGAGCTGCCAATTGCCATGGGAAACTAATTTCGAATAATTTAATTTAACAAAACTGTGCTGGGCTCGAAATTTCAAACTGTAATTAATTTTTTTATAATAATGGCCCAAGTTTACATATTATATATTTGATTAAGTTTTTCTTCCCTTTTTTTAAATCATGTTTATTTTAATTTGAATTTACAATTAGGCACTTTGAACAGAAATTAATCTAATAACTTGTGTCCCAAGCTTTGCTTGACAGTAATAATTATAATTTTATATGATTTTTAAATATATCTAATATTTAGTATGAGCTGTTAGAAAAAATAAAAATTATTTTAAATAAACAGAAAACCCCTTCTTCAATCAAAATAAATTCAGTAAAAGACATGTTTTTTTAAACTTATAAATAAATATATTTGAACACATTCTTTAATAATTATAATATTAAAATTTAACAACAACAATTTGTATTAGAAACAATTTGCAAATTATGTTTTGTCAATAATTCTGATTGTGGCAACCATTTGCTGCCACTTGTGCAACAATTTTGATGCGTTGACAATTTTTGTTGTTGGCAAACTTCAACAGCTTCGGTTCGTTGCACGAAGCTGCACTGTAGAGCACGAATTGCACCCACACAACTGGGCAGAATAAGGGACGAGGTGCAGAGTTGACAGAGATGCTGAGAACAATTTTTATCGAACTCACAACAACAGCAACAACAACAACAATTGGAACTAGTTGATTGATTCACTGAACTTTGTTCATTTAATATTTGTGTATAGTCATTCTGTTGCTTAACAGTTGATCTTCTTTTGAGACTTAACAATTTCTTATACATTGTGTTCTAAGTGATTCCCGATTGGCAAATGAAGCGGCAAGTGGGGCAATCACTTGGCTTTATAAATTCTGGAAGAGTATAGTATTATTATTGTTATTGAGTGGGTCAGCAAACCCCAGACAAACAGGTATGGCTCACTCAATGGTCATTTACAATACGAGTTTGAATGTTTATATATATAAACAATATATATATATATTTGATTAAAGTATGCTAAGCACGTGTCTTCGATTTGTTGATCGTCACGGTTTTAAAAATACTTATTGCGTATATCTTAACACCCTCTTGGTACTAGCTCGTAATGAAACTAAAAGTAAAATGCAAAAATATTTTGCTAAGATTCTCCTTTACGTCAATTGATACGACAAAACTGACAATTGGCTGGCAAGAGCATCTCGAACCTGGTCTTGCATAATAATTATATTTTGTTTTGGTTTACCTTTATATATACTATTTGATTTTTTAGGTTTCCAAATCACCAGTATATAAGTTCGTGTGTTTTTCAGTTTAGACATCAGTCAAGTTCGCCAGAACAAACTAAACACACTACAAAAATGTTCAAATTCGTAAGTGTTAATTGTTAAAGTGATAATTCGGTTATTTAATATTATATATATTTTTTTTATATATAGTTCGCTTTGTGCCTGTTCGCCATTGTTGCCTGTGTGGCAGCTAAGCCTGCGATTGTGGCTGCCCCATTGGCCTATAGCGCCTATAGTGCTGCCCCATTGGCCGCCTATAGTGCACCCTACACCGCTGGATATACCGCTGCCTATACCGCTGCTGCCGCATATCCTTACTCCGCCTATCCTTATGCCTCTGCCTACTCTGCATATCCTTATGCTGCCTACTATCGGTAAAGGATTCCAAAAACTGTTTAATTGACTCTCCTCTGGACTACAACAACATCTATATATATATGTATTCTAATACGGTTTTCATTTCACGCATTTGTTTTCCCGAGCCAACTTCCCATTTGCTAGCAGCTCCTTTACTTGGTTTTTGTTTCATCTTTTATTGTTTTTTTAATTTCTTAGTATTATTTAAAGTTTGGGAGAGCATTGCTGACGAAATATTATTGTTTGAATAAATGCATTTTTTGCGTAAAACGTATATAAAGAAGTTTTTTATTTGTATAAAAGTACAGTTTTTCTGGAGCCCGAGCAGGGACAACTGAAAAATGGTTGATTTTAAGCCATATTTTTATTTTTCCAATAGTTATTGCTCTTTTACCTTCACCCTAAGGTTGTAAAAGTAAAGAACAATTTATTTTGCTACTTCCCCCTATTGATAATCATTTTCTATTTTTATTTTTTATCCCAATTAAAATGCACAGCCAAATGCCGCCAATTGAATATACTCGTAGTACTTGCAACTGTGTGGCATGTTAAAATGTCGAGCACGTAGCTTAATATTGAGAATGATCTGGGGATTGGAAACTGTTAAATTATGATAATGAAATTTAGATATAGAAGGCAGCTGCTGACGTTCAAAGTTTCAAGTAAATGCGGAAGTGACTAAGTCACTGATAATTTACATTATTATATTATTCTTGAAGTAAAATTTTGTAGGACTTGTTGACCTTGTTTTTTAATGATTTTTAAGTATGGCAGTAAACCAATGAATTGTTTTAACCCTGATTTGTGCGTGTGTATTGTTTTTGTTGCCAATAATTCATTTATTCAATTCAGGTAGGCTGTTGAATTTAGCCATGCTTTTTGACTTGTTTCCACAATCAATTGATGCGCAGTGTAACACCAAAATGCATTGCACGCGTCTGTCTGCCCACACAGTGTCAAACAAATAATATCCTACACTTGCCTTGTCCTTAGTTGCCTTGAACATTTCATTCGGTTCATTCACATTGACCCTGACATTGAAGTTTCCCATAATTCCTGGCACTCGTGTTCGATTCCTGCTTTTGCCTTGCGCTCTATTTGTTAGCTGGGGGTTGTTGTGATAATTATACCCTGTAAAATAAGAACATTCTTGAGAGTGGCTATATAAAATTATTTATGCACTTGGCTTTATAGAAATGTGTTTAAAATTATTTTTAAGCTTCTGTTTTATTTTAATAAATTAAATTAATAAAATAATATTTTTATATTCAATTGAATTAAATATATAGAATTACAGCGCTATCAAAAGGGTAAAAAGGACAAAGACCCTAAAAAAATATAACAAAATAATTTGATCATAAAAATTGTTTACATTTTAAAGAATTATTAAAAAATTTATTATTGTTTTAACAAATAAAAATATTTATATTTTTTAATATCTGAAAAAATATAAGTATTTTTAAATTAAATTACAGAGTATTCCCTACTTCTCTTTTAATAAAAAAATTCAGACTTATTTTTACCCTTGCAGAAAGTTGTTGAGTTCTGTTAGGAGATATGTACATATCTAATTTTATTTTTAAAATTTTTTTAATTTTGTGGGCGCAGAAATTTTATTTATACATTGTTTATATTTTTTTTTAAATTTATATTTTTTATTTTGTTAAGCTGGTAAATCGAAAATATGTTTTGGCTTGAGCTTTCTCCTTCATACAATGCAATTTTTCCGATTTTACAAATAAATATTATTGAACAGGCTTCTAAGTTGGGTTATAGTTGGGTTCTAAACAATTTAATATAAATTAAACTTTATTCTTAATTATGAATATATCAAAACTGGCTAGATCGGTTCTTTTTATAACAAAACTATCAAATAACACAATTCTTTTAAAATAATTTTTTATATATTTATAATTAAATAAAGACCAATTTCATAAGCCCCTGTAAGAGTATTTAAATACTCGTTGGCTCGAAGCTTACAATTTTTTCACATTTTTAATTGAAATGTGGCGCGTTTGTTGCGTGTGGCAGGCATAGCTGCAAGACACCAAAGCTCACAGCTTGCCGCATGTTGCATTTTGCGCTTAAGTATTATTTGTTTCCCCCTTTTTTATCGCTTGGCACTGCATTTAATTAAACGGCGCCACTCGAAAGCGACTTTTTGCTAATCTTAACAATCAATAACTTGGACGCCCATTTGAGTGGCTTTTGGTTGGTTTTTTTTTGTGGCAAGCCCCTAAGTTCTTGCATCAAGTGAATTAATCATATGCCGCGTGGAAACCGCAAATCAAAGTCCAAAAAAAAAATTGTAATTTAATAAATGTTAATGTCGAGCTGCTTACAAATTAAATCACAAATGTTTAACAGTTTTTGGAGTTGAGTTTCCTCGCCTACAGCCAATTATAGCCGCCTCAGCTAATTTACTCAGGGCCAATTTGCCAAATGTGACGCCACGCCCACTTCAACGCCTTTTTAATAATTGTTGCAGCTTTTAAATGTTGCACTCAAGTTTCCCAGGCAACTCGTTTGTCTATATATATATATATTTAAATCGCACATTTTAATCAGCATCCCGCACAGTTTTGACTTGATTTGAAGCCTAAAAAATGATTATACAGTGCTGTTAGTTAGTTAATACACAGGTTAATAATTGCTCAACACATAGCTGACACTTTGATTTTGTTTACACATTAATAAAGGTCAATTTTTTTTATTAATATAATAAATTTTGATTTTAATTAAAGTGACAAATTTGTAATTGAATTTAATTTAATTTTTTTTTGTAGCACTGTAAACCGGATTCCCTGTAAGATTTACAATTCGAAAAGAACTGCATGGGAATGTTTTTTGCAGGTAGCCACAACAAATCGCCCACTCGGCCGCTTTTGAAATCACATTTGTATGCAAATATTTACTTGGGCGTAACTTACGCATAATCACAGTCAGCAATTACTGGAGTCTTACCGAGTCTTAAAGTCTGGCCACTCCATTGTCACCTGGATGCCTTTCCATTTGCCTCAGGTGGAGCACTAAGATTTACGCATTCAATTTCCAGTTGCTCCGCAGGGCTGTCCATGTGGCAATGTGCCAAATGTGGCAAAGTGGCCAAGTGGTGCAGCTAGCCAGCAGCTGAATCGCTTTTCAAACTGTTCAACTAGAGTTGTACAGTGCAGTTCAATTGATTGAACTAGTTCAGACGTTCAATTTAAAACACTTTCAATTCAATTGATATAGTTGTTCGGTGGAAGTTTGGCTTTGTTCTTTTAAAATTCGACTTTATAGTTAAGGAGAAACTTTTAATTCATTCGGTATTTTTTCCCTTACTTTGTTAAATATTTAGTTAAATATATTTTTTTCAATTGAAGTCAGAATTGCTTATTTTATTCGATTAAGTATACAGTTGAAGCAAAAGTTGTACTTCAGAGTTCAATTGATTGATTAGGTAGTTAAATTTTGGGTATCGTTCAATTCGGTTGATCAATATACGAGTAGATCGATTAATATTTGATCTTTGTCATTTATTTATTTAAGTCCATAATTAAAATTGGAGCTGAATCGAAAAAACTAGTTTATTAGTTTAGTTTTAGGGGGAAACCAAAATTAACAAATATTTTAATTTTTTTAATGTAAAAAATCATTCACTTCTTTGGCGATAGAGAGAAATATATCCATAGAATCATCTACAATTTTCTTTTGATAGTTCAGAAAAAAAAAAAAAATGAATTTTAAAAAAATATTAAAAGTTAAAAAAAATAATATAAATCTATACAATTTTTAAATAAAATTTAAAAAATCTTGATTTTTTTTAGCGTAAAAATGTTTTTAGCTAAAATAAATAGAAATAGAAATAATTTTATTTAAAAATTTTCATTCATTGTAAATTCATTTCTTGAAAGAATTGAAAAAAAATCGAGAAATAATTTTTAAAGGATTTTTTTTTATAATATGATGAATAAATATATGGTTAATATGCTCAGTTCACTCCGTTTTTCGTTCAATTAAACTTTTCCAATCGATATAATACAACTCTAATTTACATAATAATAACACTTGGGTTTTTTTTTTATATTTTTTTTTGTTTTTTTGGGGGCTTACGTAAAGTTTTGTCTAAGTTATGCGTGAATTGGAGTCTCGAGTTGAGTCTCTCGAGTTGCCATTAACTGGCAGCTACAATAACTATTAGAATTATTACAGCAACATTTGCATTGTGCTCGTTTGCGGCACGCAGTTGATAGTTATGAATTTATGATTGCATTTAGAGTTGCACTTAGCCCAGTGGCGTCTCTAGGGGGTTCGCTACAGTGTAACCCCTCTTTAGCGTTGACCTTGCCACGCCTCTGACTGTTGCTGCTGTCAGCCTCTAGGCCTGATACCACGTTCGTTTTATCGACAACTGACTGCCCTAGATAATAATGCACTGCACATAGGAGACTCAAGTCCGGTTGGGGCAATCAACTCTTAAGCACTTGCAACATGACAAATACACTGAGTGGAAAAAATGTTTGGATTTTTTTGTAGAGAAGTTTTGAATATGAAATATAGCACGTTTATTTGTTATCAATTATATATCTCAGAAAGCAATTCTCATATTCCAAAATAGACGAATTTAATATATATAAAATATTTTGCTAAATTTTTTTTTATTGTTTATCAGAGCTGTTCTGGTGTAATTTCAACTTCAATTCGTCTTAAATTTTATATTCCTGTTTGCGAATAGGATGTTTAAATAGTTAATAAAATAGGCAAATTTTTAAAACAAATATTTAGCTATTAAAAAGTCTAAAAAGTTGCCTATTTTATAAGCAATTCAGAAGACTAGCAAGCTATTAAGATTTAATCAAAATATAAAATGAAAATAATTTTAATTATTACAAAACTCCCCAATTTACTCCCTATTCTGTTTAGTTTTTATTTCACAATTTTATTAAATTATGAATTTATTTTAATTTTTTTTATTTTTTTATTTAAATAAAAATTTTCTTTAATTTTTTTTTTTGTAGAGAAAAAATAAGTTAGCATTGTTAAATATTTTATTGAAATTTCTTAGTGAATTTAATATGCTCTTACTTTTGAAAATATTCTCAGCTTTGTTGAGTATTAATTGCTTTATTTTTGGAAATTTTCAAAAATTCCATTTAATGTATTTTCTCTGTGTTAGACCATAATTTAGCTAGGATTACCGAATGTTTTTTAATAGAATTCTAAGTCATTTTTTGAGAAAAAATAGCTGAAAAGTGCTCTTATTTTTGACTACAAAAAATATCATACTTTGATTAACTTTCGTTTTTTTCTTAGATTCAAAAATGATCTTTAAATATAGCAAAAAAATTTGTTGTATGAGTTTTTCCAAAAATTTTTTTGGATGACTTTTCATGCTTTTTTTTATTTTTTTATTATTATACAAAAATCCAAGGCTTTATACAGCTCCCTCTAGGCTTTATTATTGACTTATTTATGCTCTCTGATATTCCCAGTTTTTTGTTCTAGCGTTTTAAGCTTTAGTTCTAGCTTTAATTTTAAAGCTCTTTTTCTTTGTGTATATCGAGTTTTTTGGGGGCGCAGTCACAATCCAATTTTTCTTGAACGCAACACAATGATTAAGACTTAATCTTTTGAATCGTAAGTGCTCAATTTACTTATTGTCTAAGCTACATATAGTTAAGTATATAGTACAAAGCCAAAACGCACTACGCACCCCAAAAGCGACCAGTTCTTAACTGTTTTTGTTTTTTTATTTTATTTTCGTAAACTTGTTCAAATGCAATTTAGTTTTTCTCACACAAAATACAAAAAAAAAAAATACAAATTTACAGATTTATTCAAAAATGATTTAAAACGGGCAAACATCCGCATTTATCGAGCCGGGTTTAAATTTTTTTTTGGGCGGGTCTTTGCATACACGAAGTGCACTTTGCATGCCACACGAAGTTGTATGCAACAAAAGTAAAAGGTGGCAAAATCATAGACTCGGCCGGCCGGCCTTTGGGCCAATAGATCTTTATTATATATATTTTTTTTTTTGTGGGCCTCGCAATTTTTTGGCTATAAAAGCGTTTGAGCCCAGCCAAACTAGTATTATTAAACGTTGTGTTCTCAACTCGAGTCGAAGCAGCTTTAAAGGTTTTTCTAACCCAAAATGTTCAAATATGTGAGTATATATATATTTAAATAAATTCTAATTTTATAAAATTTTTTTTTATTTTTTTATTTAGTTCATTTTTGTTGTCCTGTGCCTGGCCAGCGCCGCCGCTGCTCCTGGCTATTTGGGTGGCTTGGCTGCTGCTCCGGCTCTGCCCTTGGCCGCAGCTCCAGCTATATCCTATGGTCATGCTTTGACTGCACCTTCAATTGCCTCATATGGTCATGCCCTGGCTGCACCTTCGATTGCTTCTTATGGTCATGCCTTGGCTGGACCTTCAATTGCTTCTTATGGCGTGGCGCATGCTCCTTTGGCCGCACCAGCCTTGGGTCACTATGGATTGGCGCCCAGGATTAGCTATGCTGCACCAGCTTATAGTCATGGTGCCTCTTTGGGTCTGGCGCATGCACCACTTGCCGCTGCCCCCTTGGGCTATGGCTACAGATCCTATGCAGCTCCAGCTTTGAGCCTGGGCCATGGCTGGTAAAGAAATTCCCAAGCTGTGTAAAATTTATTGCTTTTTGTCGCTTTTTGTTTTTGTTTTGCAGTGTAAAGTGAATTTTTTAATTTGAATTATATATATTTTTCGAATCGCAATTGAAACTCTTTAATTTTCATTAATTTCTTTAACTAATTTTATTGTTCGCTTGTTAGTTACGTTGCTTAAGACTTATTTGGATTTTAAGTATTGTAAAAAATGACTCGATTTCAACTCTCACACGTTCCCAAGCGCTTCATGCGAATATTTCGCAACTACCAGCCATAGCCATGGCCATAGCCCAGTCCCAGGCCCAGACCCAAGCCCAATCCATGTCCATGTCCATACAAACCGTGTCCATAGCCACCCAGATAGCCATGTCCACCCAGACCGTAGCCATAGCCGCCCAGATAGCTCTTGCCAATGATGGTCTTCGAAATGATGGGCGTTCCAATAGTCTTGATAATGGGCGCATGATGATAGCCTAAGCCCAAGCCGAGTCCATAGCCACCATGATAACCACCATGATAACCACCATGATAGCCGCCATAGTGACCCAAGCCCAAGCCCAGGCCCAGGCCAAGACCACCATAGCCTAGCTCATGTCCTATGCCAATGCTGGGCGCGGGCGCAGGAGCTGGTGCCGGCGCAGGAGCTGGAGCCGGTGCGGGCTCTGGAGCAGGTGCTGCCAAGCAGCTCGTCAGGCAGAGCGCTGCCAAGAGTAAAAGCTGTAAGGAGTTAAAAAATTCATTATTTTATTTTTTGAGGGGAGCAAACTATAAGACTGGTAGCCATTGAATCGATAATAACAAAAATAACATTTTTGCTAAACTATTAAGTATATAAAATTAATAAAAAGTATTGAGGTCAGAACTATAGACAGTATATATAATTATTTGTTAAAAATTGCAAAAGTTTTCTTTTAATTATGAAGCCAAAAATGTTGGAAGTATCAACGATTAAATGGAATAAAAACTATTTAATATTTTAGATAGTTGTCTGTGTGTTAATTTAACTAAAAATAAACTAAAAATATATTGGTTTTAAAAATGAAATGATCAGTGTTTTAAGAGCGCTAAGAACAGTTTCTTAATTTTTGTGGTATTGTTATTTTTTTATTTATGCAGGATTATCAAAATGTGTAGACAATCGAAGTAAATTTTAAAAATAATCATTTTTTTTATTTTTTGCTTTTCTAATTATTAAGTTATTGTTATTTTTTTCATATACAGGATTATCAAAATGTGTTGACACTCGTAGATATGTTTTAGAAAAATAATAAAGGTTTTATGTCCATTTTTAAAAATTATTATTATGTCTATAAAAAAAACTGAAAGCTATTTTTTTCTAAGAAATTATAAATAAGTTTAATTTTATTTTGTTTTGAGCGTGAATTATATTTATTTAAAAATTCACAATTTTGTTAATTAGGACAATCGATGCATTTATTTTATTTATAAAACTAACCATGATTATTGATAAATTAATTATAAAGTATCAATAGTGGTTTAAATGGTTTGCGTTTAAATAGACTTTCAAAAAGCTTAATCCTGTTTTGTTTTAAGTATAGCTTGATTTTAAATGTTTTATTTTATTGATATAGATAATATTGGCAATCGTTATTATGGAATATTTCTATTTATGCTGTTTTCTTTCTTAGTTATAAAAATTTTGCTTATTAGGACTGTCAAAACTTTTCAATAATTTTCTTTATCTTAGAGCCTGTTATTGCTCTTTAATATTCCTTTATTTTGACTATAGTTGCAAAGTTTTTATACTCATAGTATCGAAAGCTTTGCTTGAACACTGTCACACATATTTATACTACATATTTATCTATTTTATGCTCAATAGCTGCCACATTTAAATTAACACACTTATCGATTGTGGCACTATCGATTTTTTGTTTTTTTTTAATAATCCTCTTGACTACTTACTCCTTTGAACATGTTGCTTGCCCCGCTGATGCGTTGTTTCCACGTGATTACACCCGAAACTCTAGTGCGTTTGTGTCGCTGCAGTTGCTTCAATCGGGCGTCTTTTATATGCGAACGTGTGGCAGTTGCAGGTTGCAACTAGGAACCAACACAAGTGCTCCAAAATTGGCTGATCGATGATCTAATGGGGGCTGCATTTGGACATTTTGTTTGGCTGCTTTAAAGTTAATCTACTTTATGTGTATTTGGTCAAAGACATTTCACTTGCCACTGGCCACGTTGGCGTTGCACATACGCAATGTTGTCCGGCACGCAATTCGTAAATTGGCAAAGTGTTGAATTTGCAACATGCCACTAAAATCGCAATTCCTACCTGTCGCCAAAGCTGGGAACACTTAAATTAAATATATGTGTCCACTTTTGGGGCTGGGCTGTGGCTGTTTAGTCTGACTTTTTTTGGATTTTATATTATGCATAAACAGCGACCAGTTGTGGCGCCACTAAATGTTGCAGCCCACTGGCCTATTGAGGGTGTAGCAGCTGATGACCTTTGCTAGAGAATCGATTGACCGTAAAATAAAAATAGATAGAAAATAAAACTGACATTAAAATAAGGTCAATGAGCTTTCAATTTATGTATGCTACGGCCTGTGGCAAACTTTAAAGTCATGTGACGCAACAATAATTTATGTATAAAGAGCAGCAAAGAGCAAAACGCGAAGATCGGCGTAGTAATCAATTCTTTATGGCTAAAGTGTCCGATCATAAAGAGATTGAGCAATCATTAAGTCTTTTAGACAATAAACCTCTCAAAGAAAACAATGGCAACTAAATTCACTAAACAAGCTCCGAGCGACCAACTAATAAACTCTCATCAAAATAAATCTTTAAATAAACCAAAATAAAACATCAAAAATAATACAATTAAAAAAGCGCCTGACGACAGTGCTTTACTCAGAAATACCCTATAAATATGTCGTAAATATTTTGGCAGTTGCTTGAGGATTTTTATTTTAATTTTTAAAAAAATTACAATTTTGAAAGTTAACAAACACTCGCATATAAAATCGGTTGCTGATTCTGAAAATAAATTTTTTTTTAATTTTTTCTGCGCTTTTTTTTAAACAAAACTAACTAAATAATTAAAAAAAAAAATGTATTGCCTTTTTAATTTGTTGAACCAAGTATTAGGTTACAAGAAAGCCACAATCCAAGTTTTAAGTAAAATTTTTGAACAAATAAAAATAATTAAAATAATAAAGTTATGCGATTTTTGTTGGAATAGTTTATTTAATTTTCAAAATATTTTTATGATTTTTTAAATATTTCTAAAAAATTATAGAAAATGTGTATAAAAAAATTAGAATTCAATTTTTAAGAAATATTGCTAAATATATAGTTTGTTTTTAAATAGGGCAAAAATTTTAGCAAAATCTGCAATTTAATCCCAAATAAAATTAAAACGAATAATCTAATTTAAAAATACTATTGAACATTTAATAGAAAATTTTATTAAATTTGTAAAATAATTGTTTGCAATTATTTATTTAATTTTTGTTTATAATTTGAAAATCTATTGAAAATGAAAAAAAAAAATTAAATTTTGTTGTAAAAATAGCTGCAACAAATATAATTTCTTAAAACAGGCATAAATAAATATTCCAACATTTTTAATTAATTCCAAAAAAATATATGAAAGAATAATCTAATTTAAAAATTTGTTTAACGGATTGATATTTTATTAAATTTTCAGAGTAGGCAAACATTTTTAATATCATTATACTTAATTAATAATAGTAACATTTATTCTCTAAAAAATGCCGAAAATTTAGCTATATTTATTTAGCCCGATAACATAGAATAATTTTTAAATATGTTTTTTCGGAAATAAAATTTTTAAGTACAAACTTTCCTTTTTTTTTTGTTCTAGGACTCTTTTCGTTTCAAGAACTGCCAGAGAATTAAGTTAAAATATATTTCAATTAAAAAACCATACATATTTAAAAAAATATTATACCCTTTTTAAAATATTTTATAAAAATAGGGTACTCAAACTACATTCATAAGCTTCACAAAAGAGTCACTGACTCTTTGACAAAACTTCATCAGAGCAGACTCTGAGACAGCAACAAATACAACAACAACAACAACAATAGGGCACAACAACAACAACAATTAAAATAACAACAACAACAAGTTGAGTTAAACTTGAACTTGAAAACAAGTTTTGGGAATTTGTTTTTATAGCGCGCCAACTTCAAAGTGGAGTAGGGGAGTTTTTTTTTTTTTCTTAAATTGAAACTGTGGAACTGTGTGTTGCAACTGGTTCCCTGGTCTGTTGCAGCCTGTTGAAGCAGCTGTAAACCGGTTGAAAGATGCCAAGCTTCTAACTGTACTTAAGCCGGGCCCCAAAATGAAGATGCAACTTCAAACTCAGTCAGCAGTCGGGAATTTGAAGGCAACGGCAGCAGAAGTTCTCAGAAATGCGTGGATTAATCTTTTGCTTAATTCTTGGCTTGGTGAGCTTGCAACAAGCGGCAGCTGCAGCATTGGTTTATCATCCACCCACAGCTGTTGTGCATCATCAGTCAGCTGAGTCTCAATTGCAGGAGGAGGAGGTGCAACAACATCCTGGCTATACAATTGTGGCACCATTGACAAAGATTGCGCATGTCACCTACGATTCGGTGCCCATTTCCCATACACCCTTTGAGCATGTGCCGCTCTTTCAGCGCATTGGACATGTGAAGAGTGTGCCTCTGGAGAGGATTAGAAATTTAAAATAAAATGAAATTTACAATTTATTTGCCAAGCATTTTGGTTTCTAGTAGGATTTGGGCTAAGAGCGGGTTAAATCTAGTTTTTTTTTTGGCTTAAAAGAAATAAGGTGCGGGCGCAAACTTAGGCGCTACGGCTAGAGGAGCCGGGACTGGGCCAGCGGGAAAGCCAAATCTAGCTGGTGCACCAAAGGCCAGAGGTGCAGGTGCCGCAAAGCCAAAGGGTGTGGCCACTGGAGCGGGCAGAGGAGCAGCCAGAGGTGCGGTATAGCCGAAAGGTGCAGCCAGAGGAGCAGCCAGAGGAGCACCCAGAGGAGCACCCAGAGGAGCAGCCAGAGGAGCAGCTAGGGGAGCACCCAGAGGAGCAGCAACAGGAGCAGGCAGCGGAGCAGCCAGAGGAGCACCCAGAGGAGCACCCAGAGGAGCAGGCAATGGCGCAAACGCAGGAGGAGCAGCAAATGCAACTCTGTGTGGTGCAGCAAATGCAACTGGCGCCGGCACTGGAGCAGCCAAAGCAACTGGAGCAACTGGTGGTGCTACGGGAAAGGCCACAGCATGATTAATCCGATGAGCATTAAAGCTTGAGGCATAAGGCGCCACAACGCCCGCAGCGGCCAATGGAGCAGGTGCAGCGGCAAAGGGCAGAAGACCAGCCTGAGCGCTGGCCAAGCACAGAGCAACAAACTATTTATAAGGAAAAAATTACAAATTAGAAAAGGAATCCTTAAAACAAAATTAACAAATACTTACCATAATTTTGGCAAACATTTTGTTTGGATTTTTTTAGGATTGTGTTTTGTGGAGTGTTAACTAAGCTTTGATATACAATTGTCAAGTGTTCAGCGTTTTTATAATTCTCCCAGACCCCAGAGGGTCTCTCTCTGTCTTGGTTTTGCGGTGGGCATATTAAAAAACCAAATTGCAAGACTTTCTATATAACATATACAAGGTTGATTAGCTGGTACTTAAAAATCAATTGGCCACCTTGTTACGTATTATTATTATTGTAATCGACAGCAGACTTTCATAATCGTGTATTCCCAAATAAAAACAATAACAATAATCATAGTCAGAGTCACAGTTACAGACACAGCCTAAGCAACCCATTGGCCGACATTGATTGCATTATTGGGCAAGTTTTCGTTTTTTTATATGACAATTTTTTTTCTTTTTTTTTTGGAATATCGATTTACCCACAAATGAGCCACAATTTAAAAGACGTGACCAGCCTTCACTCAGGTTAACCCACTCTGTCTTCTCTATCTTTCTCTCTCTCTATCTTTTTTTCTCTCTTACATTCTTCATTAAAATTCAATTTCTTCACTGCAATTGTCGCGTGTTCCACTTGACCCACCCGAAAGCCCCTGTGCCCCTAGCTGACAATATGTTTGGAATTCCTGATTTGGTAGCGTGTCTGAGTTAACAGACTTCACACAAGAAAACACCAACTATATGTCCATATTTGCAACATACAGATCGTTATTCAAGAAGCTTCGAATTGTTAAATTTTAATTTTATACAAGAAATAAAGAAATTGGGAGATAAATATAAATAAAAAGGTCCCTCTATCCCCTATCTGTAGAAAAACAGAATTCAAACAATTAATTTGAAAAAATTTGGTAAACTCCGAAGAAAAATTATTAATATTAACTTTCTTACAACATATGGTTGATATGTTTAAATAAACAAATAAATTAAGCTCACCCCTTGGTGAAAATATAGCTACGCCCTTGTATAAATATGTAGATTAATCGTGGAAGATTACTAGAGGTATGCTGAAAAGTCTTTCTTAGTAAAAAATGTAAAAAACAGAAAGAGAACAGAAATTGAAAAATAATTCTATAAAATTAAAGAATATTATATGTTGCCATTTTTTATAAAACTATTTAATATTATAGTATTTTTATGTAGTATTATTGCAAGACTACAACATAATATATTATTTTTTCCTATACATTTGTTTAACCATTTAACATATTTACATGACATTATAATTCTATATTATTTTATTGTTATTTTTCAATTCTCTATCGCTTTCTGTTTTTCTATAAAATATTATAATTTTTTCCTTTATATTGTTGACAGTCGACTTTTTTTAATAAAATTTACTAAATATTTTAGTAGAACTTTCCAATTGCTCATCTCTTTCTATTGATAACTAATATATGTAGAACATGTCGTCATATTTCCAAGTAGAAACTCTTTAAGTTATAATAACACACAAATTTTAATAAAAATTATACATTATATAATTATTGCTCTGCCAGATCTAACTATAATATTTATACTATTTATATAAATTGCAATTTCAATATTTAACATATTTATATAATTGTTTACATTTTTAAATACATAATTTAATATAAAAATTTGCTACATGACTCAAAACTTCTTTGGTTTGCGTTCAATGCATATTATGAGTATTCTGATTAGAATATATAGCTTCAATTCCAATTCCAACTGCAATTTTAATCCTAGCTTAAAACAGCGAATGATGATGATGATGATGATGTCCCAGCTTCAAAGGCAACGCACGCAGATGAGCATGTGGCGTCGCTATAAACTTTGGAAAGGCATAGCCAATGGCAACACGATGTGTTGTGGTCTTTGGTCCGGGTATAGCGCGATATGTAGGTGCAAAGGGCACCGCTTCCAGGACAGGTGGCAGCACCTGTGTAGCACATGTGGGCACATGCAGATCTGCGGGCGGCAGGAAATGAGCATGTGCAGCGGGCAATAGAGGTGCAGGAGCTGGCAGAAAATGAGCATGGGCTGCAGCAGGCAGGAAAGGAGCCGCAGCGGGCAGAAGTGGTGCAGGAGCAGGCAACAGATGAGCGTGTGCAGGAGCAGGCAACAGTGCGGGAGCAGGAGCGAGCGGTGCGGGTGCTGGCCAAACTGGAGCTGGTGCCTGATAAACTGGAGCTGGAGCTGGTGCGGGCCAAGCTGGAGCTGGTGCTGGACCAGATATAAACGATTCCTGTAGCTGCAAAGGAGCTGCATAGTCTACATGATCCGCAATGGGCTGATGCAAATGTTCAAAGTGATCAAAATGATTGTAATGATGATCAAGATGATTTAATTGATCAAAATGATGCGGAGGCGTGCAGTTAATGCAGCTCAAAGCCAAGGAGAATACAAAAGCCTAAGGGGAGTTGGATTAAAAGGTTAATTTGAGTATAGTTAAGGATATTTAAGTTAACAACACTTACCAATTTCAACTGCCACATCTTGATTTAGTTTTTCGTGGTGGATGTTGCTGTCCTTGGGCTCAGTTTGCAGACGACTGCTAAGGTCGAAGAAACAAGTGACAATGATTAATAGTTAAGCTAGCAATTGAATTTATACTGCCTAATTTGTTTAAACTGCAAAACACAAGCCAGCCAAGTGGGGGCGTTGTGCATTTTTGCACTTTCGTTTTCTTTTTCTTTGTTACAAACTCAGTCTGCGTTTGTTTACATTAACAATTTAACGGTGCTTTGGTCAACCTGATGAGGTAACGTTGCTTTGTGTGTCATGTCCCAAATCGTGACTTTGTTGTCAATGCGATATTTACAAATTACATTTGCTTAGAAGGCGGTTGTTGTTTTTTAAGGCGGCCAATAACTTCTTGTAACTTTTTGTTATTATATAATGGCCATAAATTGTTTTGATTTGCAACCAAACTTATGACAGCTAATAAATGTTATTGATAGTGGTTGTTTGTGACGTCACAAATTTTAACGAGCCTACTTAGACGATATGGCAACGCTGGCGATCGTTTGGTGAATGACAGCAGCAAGAAGCAGAAGCAATTGGCGAAAATTTCGCAAGAATAAGACGCAATTGGTGAAAATTTTGTAAAAAGAATATAAAATGTGTGTTTCAAGTGTATTGAAGGCTTATTGCGATCGTTTATCAATTGATTTTATTTACAAAACATTTGCTAAGAATTATTAACAGTTTGGTAAGTCATATTTTAAGCAACAACTGCTGGTGCGGGTGCGGCAAAAGTGTAGGGGGCGGCATAGGGTGAAGCAAAGTGAGCGTGTGCGGCGGCATAGGGAGCAGCATAAGATGCAGCCAAAGGAGCGCCAAAGCTATAGGGCGCGGCATAGGGTGAAGCAGTCAGTGGGGCAGCCAGGGGGGCTGCTGCAGCATAGGGAGCGGCAGCATAAGCAGCTGGAATGCCCGAGACATAGCGGCTGGAGTAGGGCGCCGTCAGCTCAAAGGGCGCGGTGGTATAGGAAGATTGAGTGCCATCATAATTATGGCGCACATCCAACTGGCTGCTGCCGCCAGCAGCATAAAGCGGAGCATTCGCATAGGCCAAAGGTGCAGCGGCCAGTGGCGCCACCAAACCAGGCTTGGCCACAGCGCAAGAAACAAGAGCGGCAAGGATGAGCTGTAAAATTGAAAGGGAATTTTTATTTAATAACATTTTATTCTACTTAAATAGTAACATAAAAAATGTAAAAAAATAGAAATTAACAAGTAAATACTATACAAAAAAAAAGATGAAAAAAAATCTTGATTAAAAAATTTTTGTTACTTGTCTAATTGATAATATTAAAAAACAAAATTTAAAATAAATATTTATAAGTTTTAACTTGTTTCAGTAGGAACATTAAATAAATAAGAAATATAATACAAATATAAAAAAAATAAACATAAATCATAGATATGAATAATTTATGTTTATTTGATTTATTTATATTATATTTATTATTTTTAAAATTTATTTTTGCTTATAATTATTTAATTTAAATTTTGTTTCTTTTTATTATCAAGTAGACAAATGTAGGAATTTTTTTTTTATCAAGGTTTTGTTTGATATTTTTTTATACTTGTTAATTTTTATTTTTTTAAATTTTTGATTTTTTTTCTTTTTTTATTTTTTTGACAAATGTAGGCTTTAGTGAATAATGTCGTTTAAACTTACAATTTTGTACATGTTTGTAGAGTTTTGGTTTCTGAACTGATAATGTTTTTTTACAGCCCCCAACAAAGCCTTATATAGCAAAAAAGAGTGCACCATTCTGCTCCCAATTTTTTTCTGTTTTTATTTTTTTGATTGTTTCTTTTGGAACGTGTTCAGCCTTTGATAGTGGAATTTATCCGTCAATAGGAAGTCCAATTTGAAGTAAATATTTCGCAAATATGCTCGCATTTGTATGCAGACACTGCAGCCATTAAACAATTGGGCCCAATTGTTGGTCTTTTGCCCACTTTAAAGTCGAGTGTCAGTTTGGCGGTGCCTTTTGGGCCAAGACATAAAACTGCGACACACACAAATGTCGCATTAGTGCCGACACATTTAATGGCCAGGTCATAAAAATTGGCAATAAATTGACGCACATCCTGTGCTGACCTTGAATTGAATTACAGGATATATAGTAATGCCTCAAAGGCAACATTCAGACACATTCAACGTCTCGTCTCGCTCTACAAATTGGCCAGAACAGCAGCTATGCGAGAAATATTTAAAAGAAAAAAAAATAATAATAACCGGCTTGTGGCTTTTTAATAAGCAATATTATGCTTCTACTTTATTTTTGAGCTTTTGCCTTTTGATTTTTAGTTTTTTTTGGTTTCGGTCACGTGCTGTCGGCATCGTCATCGTCATCGTCTTCATCATCTGATTGTCCCATTCCCCCTTTTATATACTTGCCGTTTCGCACTGTTTTGTTCAAGATGATCTCAAGGCCGTTTCGAACGATGACTGCTCCGAGAGCATTCAACGTCTTCCCCACGCATGTAAATGCACTGAGCGAAATTATGCATTTAAAGCAGACTTTTAAAATTTTGTATAATTTTATAAATATTTATTTTAAAAGAATTAAACTTTTGGAAACTTCGATATCTTTTTCATATGCAAGTCTAGGCAGCAGCGAGTGCACAAAAAAATTTGTTATCAGTTTTCTTATCCCATTTTTTAGCTTCATAATTATAAATAAATAAAATAAATATATTATTTATATTTATAGAGGAACTTTTCTTTGATGATATATCTAAGTGCTCGACTCGTTTTGCTACTATATTCTGCAATTAATTACCTTTCAATTAATAATATTTAATTGTGACATTTAAAAAGATTTATTTTGCAATTTTTCGCTATATAGTATAACTTATATTTTCCCGCTGTGTAACTGAATTCAGTATTCGAATATGCATTAATTTTTGGTATAGAATTTTTTATAGTTAGTATAGAATTTATTCATTTTAGTATAGAATTTATTCTAGTTAAGTCAATGTTCACAGAGTGTCTACTTTTATCTGAATAAAATTTCTAAGTTACTGCAATTGTAGTAAGGATTTGAATGTGGAAAAATGTGTGTGGAAAAAGTTCAAGTAAAAAGTCTAAAAAAAATTATATATATTTAAAAATATATGATTTTGTTATCTTTTTTTTTGTGTGTATAGAAAAATCATATCTTTGTCAAACTATTAATTGTTGACGTTCCAATAATTTTTCCAGAATAAAAAAAATTTTTTTTGATTTTTGAATAGAGGTATACATCCTACTCTTCTTGAAAAATACTATCGATCTGCTTTAGTTCATATTCCCAATAAGCATTTAAAATGTCTAACTGATTGTTTAGTTTGGGTTCTTACTTAGTGTTTAATTGCATTTTAAATAATATTTTTTATCTGTCATTCAAAATCAAATCTATAAATGAGTAAATATTAAAAACAAAACTTAAAAAAAAGGACAAATTATTATGATTACTGTTAAATAAAAGAATGTATTCTAATTTTCCTTGAAAAAGGCTCTTAATATATTTTAGGGGAAGAATTATTGTACCACAACCTATTAAATCTATTCTATCCCTCTTCATAAATTTATATTTCAACAAATTACTTCTCTCAGTGTACATTCTCATCTTAACTCATCTGATCGAAACACGCAGATTCAGTTTAAACCACAGGCCGCTTCGGACATTCACTTTATCAGTCTGTAAATGCTTCTTGAAATACATATGAAGATTATTATGAGTTTTTCCAAGTCAGGTGATGATGGTTTTATACGGAAATTTCAAGATCTTCCGCTCACTTCCTAGACAGACACCTTCTTTAACAATTGAGAGGCGACAGACCTGCCTCCTCTACATAAGCAACTGTTTATTATAAGTATTTATATTTATATTTAAGTGTTTTTTTTTTTTAGACAGTACCGTTCGATTTTATTTGTATTTTTTTTTTTCTAAAGTTTTAATTGTTGTTTTTCCAGTTTTGATGAAAGTGGTTTATTTTATTTAAACTGGATAGAGATCAGAGTTCCGTTCGCTGATTAATTTCACATCCGTTTAAGGTAGCTTCAAATAATCAATTGTATCAACAGCAGGGGGCAGCTGTAGATAGATCAGAGGGGTTGCATTTTTTTTAATAGCTAAATCAATGCCAAGTTTAAGGCCTTAGACTCATTGGTCACATGCCAAATAATCAGCTCCTCTTCGCAGCACTCAAATAGCTCTTGATTTTGGCTTGTATGCAAATGAGTATGTATATATATTTTTGAAGATTCGCCGAACCATCTAAAATACAAACCAGAGACCCCCCTCATCGCATAAACAAATATTTGTTTTTTGATATTTGATATTTGATATTTGTAGCAGCTGTGTAGTGAAAGGTGCCAGCCAATCGATCGATCCAAAGATCTACAATCAATCCATCCATCGATTGATGAAGACGTCTTTGTGATTTGGGTTCGTAACCTTCGACTTTATATGCAAATGCAGCCCAAGAAACCCGAGACAAGAGTTCGTCATTGGCAATGATCATCTTTGTAGCACGATCATCACGATGGTAATGAACCTATCTACCAATAAAAAACGATTTAAAAACAATCTTTCATTTTGTATTTATAGATATGCGAGAGCAAGTTGTTGTCAAGTCGCTTTTACTTTATTTATTGAGTTTTTTGTTTTTTTTTTTGTGTTTTGTATTTTATTTTTATTTATTTTACTATGAAATATACAGTCAGGATTGAGTTTAACTAAATTATATCAAGGACACTAACATATAAAAGATGACACAACTTGGATAAAGACTGCATTTTTGTTAAGCTTTAACTAAGAAAGTTCAGTTTGTCATCTAGAATATACAAGTGTTTTCATTGTTTAATTTATGATAAATGTTTTGTGGAGGTAATGCTCCTTTCGTGTTTAGTTTTAGAGTTTTTGTATAGACTTAAAGTTCAATTGACATTTTGCGATTTAAAT
This sequence comes from Hirtodrosophila alboralis, assembly GCA_035043045.1. Classification (NCBI taxonomy): domain Eukaryota; kingdom Metazoa; phylum Arthropoda; class Insecta; order Diptera; family Drosophilidae; genus Hirtodrosophila; species Hirtodrosophila alboralis. The sequence goes on along the minus strand of JAWNNH010000727.1, from coordinate 122,987 downwards.
TGTATTTTTCTTTGTTGTTAATTTACTTAAATTCAGTGAATTTGGCTTTAACAACAAAGAAAAGTGAATTAAAAAATTTTATAAATTCAAATTCACTTTAATTTGATGTTAAATCACTTGAATTCAATAAATTTTACTTCAACAACATGGAAAAGTGATTTAAATTCACTTTTCTTTGCTGCCAATTCACTAAAATTTTACTTTAACAACAAAGAAATGTAAAATTAACATTCTAAAAATTTTAAATAACTTTTTTTTTTGTTGTTAGTTCACTTGAATTCAGTGATTTTCACTTAGAAAATTGGTTTTAAATCACTTTTCTTTGCTGCCAATTCACTAAAATTTTACTTTAAAAACAAAGAAAGATGAATTAAATATTTTAAAAATTTAAATTCACTTTTCTTTGTTTTTAATTCACTGAAATTCAGGGAACTCAACTTTTACAATCAAAAAAAGTGAATTAAAATCGCAAAATCTATTAAGAACATTCACTTCCACAAAATTCTGTCGTAAATCAAACTGAAAAAAATTCTGATTTCAGAATCCTTGATTATATGAACTAAAATCGTAGCTTATGATATAAAGCAACTGTTTTTTTTTCCTATCGCCGCTGAATATGCGCTGTGCCATAAGAGGTGAGTCCTGTGGTATGTGGCACTGTGGAATAGGAGGCGCCTGCCTGTAAGGGTAAATTGGCAATATTTAATGGCATCAGGCCAAAGGGCACAGGCAGCTTCAGATTCAATGAATTGGCATCGGCATGAGTTGCTGGGGAGCCAATGGAACGACCTGTGGCCTGATGTTGCACCGCAGTTGCAGCAAGTGGTGCCGAGGCAGCTGCAGTGTTGCCACCAAAGACATAACCACGACTTGTCAAAGCTTGGGTAAATGCAGCATGATCCAAGGCAGGTGCCGCAAATTGTCGTGCCACCTGATGTTGATGTGGATTGTGATGATGATGATGTTGCTGCAATCGTTGTGGCGCTGGATAATGATAATGTGCAACCTGAGCACTGGGCGTTATGGAGTACTCCACATTGTTGGCTAAATGGGAAACATCCGCCAGCACCACAGTCAGACCAATGAGCAGGCAAATGGCCACAGATTTCTGAAAGAAACCTTTACACATTAGAACACAATTTGTGAGCAGACACAAAACACTCACATTTGAATGCATTTTGATTTCTTGTTTCTGATTCTTGCACACTGGTTTTATTTATATTTGCACTTAAACACTACTCATGAGTATTTATTCAATTGAGTATTTATGTATGCGATTCGCAGCGTTTCGTTTTTTTTTGTTTTACTGTTGTGGACGGGCGAAGCTTTTCGAGCTGATTAAAATTTGTGCGGCAACTGAAGATGCTTTTTATACGGCAATCCAGAGTCAGCAGACAAGCACAGAGTCAGCTCTGAGGCTTCAGTTCAGTTCAATTCAGTTCTGCCCCGTGGACGAACTGACAACCAGGTGAGACACTCAACCAGTCGACAGTCGATAGTCGCCTAGCTAGCCAACCAGTCCGCGAGACCCAACACAAACTGAGAATGCTCTAGACGAGTATGCTCGACTAGGTAGATACCCAAATGTGAAGATTGATTGTAGTTAAAAATTTGAAATTAATATATGTTTTAAAGTTTCATTTTATTCATATTTAAAATTAAAATGAATGCATTATTTAATCAACTATATAAATTAGGGACTAATAATTAGAATTATGACATCAAATTTTAATTAAATAAATCTTTATGAATAAAATGTGCTACAGTAGATTGAAGTATACCAAAAATCTTTTTTTGGACTATTAAAAACACATAATAAACTCACATTTATAATTTTTACCATTAAAATCATGTTTTAATGATAATTTTTGATTAAATGATAATTTTTGATTTTCAAAAGAAAATAAACCAATATTTTTAATGGTAATTTTTTGATTAAAAGTTTATTTGCAATTTAATTTTAAAAACATAAAAGTTATTTTGCGGTATTTAAATATACATAGTTCCTAATTTAATCAACATTTGTGTATAAATATATAGAATATATTTAGAATATATGTATATATTTATCTCTTAAGATTCTTGCCTAAATTTTGACCGATTTCGGATATCATAATTCTATTCCTATTTATACGATTTCAGACTATGAAGAAACCAGAAAAGAAATTAAAAATCAGGGCTCTATATATTTATAATATTGTTGCTCAAATTTGTTTTAACTTTTTCTTGAGCTGTGTTGGTTTTTTACACTTTTTAACTATATTAAAAAATTGAATCATTTTCTCTAACTGTTAGCAAAATTTTGCACGCTTTTTAGCCATTTTTATATAATAACAGGGTATTTAAAACAAATACAAAAATGCGTTTTGTAGCTCTGCGGCGGCATTCGAATTTAATTTTTTTGTGTTTTTTTTTTTTGGCTTTCTGTTCAGTTTTGGCTCAAATGTTGGCCCTCTCACTGTCTGTCTCTCTGACGACATGGCTTTTTGGCCATAAGCCTTAAGTTATTCATTCTGCTTCTGTTTTTTATAGTTGTTGTTGTTATTGTTGTTTGTCTCTCTTTGGGTTTTTTTTTATGTCGCTTTAATTTGATGCCGTCGTCGACTGCAGCTCTGGCATTTTGTTGTTATTGTTGTTGTTATCTTGTGACTCTGTTTATTTATCTGTGCTAAGTTGTTGCCTCTTTTTTTTATTTTTTATTATTATTATGAGCTGCTTTGCCATTTGCTGCCTCAACTTGAGCCGCTGCTGCTGCTGCTGCTTTAACTGTTGAGCAGCGTCTATTGATAATATTTAGTTTGCCTTGCATATAAATCAATGTTGGTCATTCCGATTGGCATCCAAACTATGCAACAAATAGTCGTCAGTCGGCGGCCCCCTGTCAGACCATCAGGGTCGCCCCTTCAAGGGGGTTTTTATTAGCCGAACTCGTTTTGTATAAAGTTGTAATAAGTCATAAGTTGTAATAACTTGTTAGCTCTTAAGTAGCTGTGAAGTAGAAGACTTTATGAGACGTCTAATAACCACTGCAATTCTGAAAAATAACAAGAAAAATTTATATAATTTTTATGGTATAAAAAATATAATTTTTGTAAAATAGTTTTTATATAAAAATTCAATTTTTTCAGCTATCTTTTTAGTGTAACTATAAGACTAAAAATATTCGATTTAAATCAAATTTCTACTAATATTATAAAGTGCAATTATCCTCCCAATTGCTAAATTTGTTTGGATTAGTTTTTTCTACAAAAAATGATTTTTTTTTAATATAGAGTAATTCGATTTTCATAAAATTTATTTAACATAATAAAACTTAAATTTTTTGATTTTATTGAGAAAAAAAAAGTTTGTCTAAAATTTGTATTTTTTTGTGAGATTGAAAAAAAAACTTATCCTTCAATTTGTTACACATTTCTTTGTTACACATTTCTCTACAAGAGTATTATTTTTATTTTTATTTTTATATATATTTTTTAAGACTTTAAATTTGAACATTTTTCAAAGCTATTACTTTGGTTTATTTGCAATAAATTTAGCTTTTTTAATATTTAAATCAAAAAAACATTTAAAAATTGCATAAATTTGTGTTTACTTTCAATTTTGACTCACTAGAATAAAATTTTTGGTCAAAATTCCCACATGTATTATAAATATCAACTTTTCTTAGTATTTGTTTATTAAAGCCATAAAGCAAGACTTTAAAGTGAAAATTATTTTTTATATTTTTTGGCAAATTTAATTTAAATTGAAAGATTTATTGAAATTCCATAAAATGTTGTTTAGATATTTTGCATTATATTTTGGTAGCTGTTGCGACCTGTTTTAAGGCATAATTTAAATGTAATTTTAATTTAAATAAGAATTTGTGTAATTGAAACCCCTGTCAAAGTGGCCGCAACTGCTTTGGCGTATTTTGAGTATTGACCACCAAAAAAAAAACAAAAAATGAAAACAGAAAAAAACGACTACAACAATGTCGACACCTTGCAAAGCATTTGTTTTTTAGCATTTGAGCATTTTTGAACACATTGAACATTTGGGCTTATTAAACACAAATCGACTGTCATGTGACACCAGGTACGAAAGCCATTAGGTCGACTGACGGCGACGTTGACGTTGACTGAGACAGCGACTGAGGCAGCGACTGAGGTAGCGACTGTGACTGAGGATAGCTCATTGACTGGCTAATAACTTGGATATTAATGTTGTTTAGGAACTTAATAAAGACACAGCATTGCGCATAGACTTAAACCTAGAGCTGCTAAACAACATTTCATAAATAATATCGATAGTATTTAGTATTGATGTTTACTTTTTGAGGCAATAATGAGATTTTGTTTGACTTATTGTTTTGGAATCCTTTAAAATAGTTATTTTGTAGCAGTTTTACCAAAGGATGCATTAGATCTTTTGCAGCATAGAATCTATACTTATTTTTATATTTTTTTTATTATGTTCGTATGTTTTAATAAATTAATTTATATATTTTATAAATACACCTTCTGTATTTTAAACTTTTCTGTTATTGCTATAATTGAATGTTATTTTACATAACTCTGTTAAGTCTCTGTTATGTAAAATTGCTTATGAGTAATGTGATATATAGAAAGATACTAGAATAAAATGTTTTTAAATATTATTTTTAACATTTGTGCTAAAGAGTATACTAGCTTACTAAAGGGTATACTAAAGAGTGTTTTAAAGTATATATTAGTTATCTTATGTACTGCATAAAGTTATAATTATTTTCATTTTTCGATACAATCGTTAATTGAGACCATCGCTAACTTGTGCATTGAATTTTTTTTTAATATTAATAGCTTTGTAGCACCTAGTTTTGACTACAAAGTGTTTCGCACTATCGAGGTTTTTTTACTACGTGTTTTAATTAACGTTTTATTAATAGATTTCAAGCTTTAAATGATAATATTTATTATACTGTCTGTCTCGCTTCTTTGTCTCGCTAAATAAAACACTAAAACATTAACAGCGTATCATATTCTTTTATTAACTATTTTATATATGTTACAGCGTTCTGTTAACACTTTAATGTTATATAAATGTTAAGTCTATGTTATCGGAAAGTGTTCAAATTTTTTTAAAATGCACTTTTAACGCTTGGACTACAAAAATTCAATTTTCATTATTTTTAAAACATTTTTCTGTAATTGCTACAACATTATGTTGTGTTACACCACTGTTAGGCCTATGTTGTTATACAATTACTTGATTAATGCACAATTTGATTATTATATTTAATATTTCTAATAAAGATATTTAATTTTTCTAAAAGATAGACATTTTATCGATATTATCGCTATTTATATTGATCACAATTTCAACTATCGACTCAGCCGCGTTTTAAACCTTAACAGCACTAATTTTGGCTACAAATTGTTTGGCTGCACGCCAAAAACCTATAATTTAAAACCCGAAAAGAAAAATTAAAATAAAAAATATTCAATCTGCTGCTGCGGCTGGTTGACCTCCTCCGAAAATATTATATATTCAGTTATAATTTGTGCTAATAAAGTCGTTAGCTGTATTTTATGCATGAAACTGAACTGTTGACCCATTTGATGAATTTGCCCAACAGCTGACAGCTTCAATAGATATCGCATTGAGGTTGCTCGAATGGAAAGATCTTTTAAAAATATTTTTTTTATTATTTTTGAAAATCATATTTTATTTATTGATGAGTTGTTGTTTATTTGGTTGCTCACACTTTTGTTGCTTGTGTTTTTGTTTGGTTATCTTCAGCTGGCTGCATAATTAAAATGCTTTTGAATTCTTTATGGATGGCGTGTAGAGTATGATTAATGCCAGCGGAAGATCAGCTTGTATCGAAATATTTTAATCACGTACTTAATAATTCTTCTTAATTAATTGCTAATTTACGCTACGCTTTTGTCGATTAGCATTGAAATTGACATGTTTTAACCACACAGGTGTTTTATAGATCTCACCAGGCGGCATTGCTGCCATCACAGGGCTGAGGAAGTGCGGCAACTGCAGCTGGAGCGGCATAGGTGGCAATATGTTGCGGTGGTGGTGCGGCAAATCTGCCATAGGAAGGCGAATGATAGGCGTAAACAGCGGGAGCTGCTGCAAATCTAGCTATAAATGGTGCAGCTGGTGGTGGTGCAACAAAATGAGGAACAGCTGGTGGAGGTGCAGCGAAATGTGAAACAGCTGCTGGTGGTGCAGCATAATGTGGCACAGCTACTGGTGGTGGTGCCGCAAAGCCTACATAACTTGTGGTTGTAGTGGTCACAGGAGCACCCAGTGTATATTTGATGACAGGAGCAACAGGTGCAACGGGTGCAGCATAGCTGCTAATGTGTGGTGCACCATATTTGAGGAAGGCTGCTGGTGGTGCAGCAGCATAGGTCACAGCAGGTGGTGCATGGGCATAGCTCAATAGTTGATGTGGTGCGCTATAAAACGCAGGCGCTGCAACTGGAGCAGATGAACCATGGAAAAAACTGGCCAAGGAGGTGGATAAAAGGCTGATAAATAGAAGAAGGAGCTGAAATAAATTAAAGAAGTAAGGAAAATGAATATTATAAGTAAATAATGTAGCTTTAGTTGGCTTATAATTAAATTAAATATTATTTGGCAGATATTGGTACAAAGATAAACAGAAAAGCATATTAAGAAGTAGTCTAAATTGTAGAGTTGACAAAAATGTTGAAAAAATATTTATAAACGAAATTTATTTCTATTAAAAAGTATTGTAAATAATGTTTCTTGAAAACTATTTTTTCTTATTAAATATTTGGTTTTTTTGTAGTAATTAGTGCCGTAATACATGTTTTTATATTAGGCTTAATTTTTAATACAAAATTATCATGGGAAAACTTGTTTTAGGTAGCTGATTATTTATTTATATATTTTTGAATACAAAAAAGGTCGTTCTCTATAACACAAACCTAATCGCAGGCTTGTAGATTGGCTTTATCAACAATATTTTTTTATAACTAAGTATTATTTTAATATATTTATTTTTAATTGTTTGTTTTTTAGATTTTTAGCGGCAAAAAATTAGATGCTCAATAAGCAATCTTGTTTTTTGTTTTTAACAAATTAAATTTTCTTTATATTATTAAACCTAATGTTTAAATGTATTTTATTATTTTTTAATTTTGCAGAGCTGTACAAGCGAACGTTTTAAAATCTGGAGGAGAAGTTCCGGAAGTTTAAAAGATTAGGAAGCCATTCGACTGATTGCTAAAAACTACGATTTAAAATTTTACTTTTCACCAAGTTGTCAACACGAAAGGGAACCTTTTTTTGACTAGAAATAAGACACGTTTGTGTCAGAGGTTAGCACTTTGCAATTTAATTAATTAAATGTGTTTTTATTTTGCAAAAAAAAAGTATTTTAAAATAAAATAATTGTACTTATAGTACTACTTAAACTCTTTTAAAAATATGCATAAAAAAACACATTTAGTTATAATTCTTTCAACTTACAACTTTCAACATTTTTTGATTTTTAATTTCAGGAACTTCTCTGAGTTAATAATGCGCGTTTCGGCTAGCAAAGACTTTCACGTGAAATGAATTGTTTTGGTCAAGCAGCGGACATATTTATACCTACTTAACCCAAGGTATTGGATTACGCATTAAGGTATGTATTATAGATGTGTATAAAAAGTAAAACTCCACATTACGGGAGCATTTTGTGAACCACGTTCAAATCGAACAAGCAAATCGTGCGGCAAAATGCACGCGACACGTTTTGCAATATTTGTAGCATTGCAGGTTATACAAAAGGTTTAGAGTTTATAATTTAAAGAAAATGCTTTAGAAGGTATTGGAATAGAGAGTTGAGCTTGTTCAGCTGTTGCAACTGTTCAAGGCATGAGGAATTGTGAACACGTTTCTTAAGAGAATGATTGAAAGGCCATATATCAATATAAATGCCAAAATATCATACTAAAAAAACTCACAGATATGTTCACAAAACATTTATGCCGCGCAACAGACTTTGATTTGTATATACAAAAGTTGTATTTAATCAAGCACTCAAAAGTATTCCACATTTTGTACCTCATTAATAGTTGACTTTTGTTGCTACAATTAAATATGCCACGTGCCCCAAAAAAAAAAGAAGTCGCAAAATGAAAATTAGCATAACGAAGTGTTTCAATCAGAAATCGATATGTTTGCCATTTGCCACTTGCCATTGAATTCTAAGCTGAAAATCGCGTATTGTACTCGAGTGTGGCACATGCCACAGCACTCGAAGCAAGCAACAATTGGATTGGGCGGGGCAACAACGAGAACAAGACGCAAAGTGCCGCTGGCAGCAAGAGATTCTTTTGTAATACGCTTTAAATTGGGGCACGTGTATGTTGCAAGTACATGTTGCTACCTACCTTAGCTTGCTGCCCCTTCACCAATCGGCTTACCTGTTTTTTTTTGGGGGGCAGCAGCAACAGCATTGGCAATCCCTTAAACTTGAGGCACGCGTTTGGCACACACGCAGCAACAGAAATTCTGTCACACATTTGTAACCTTTTGAAGTTTGAATCTTGCATGTGGCGCGTGGCATGTGTGGCAGCTCAAAAGGCCGCCAGGCAATTGTTGCTGCCATTGAACTTGCAACATCTAAAACAATTACAACAAAAATGCGCATTATTGGTAATGAGTATTTCCCAGCATGATCTTCCAGCGTCATATTTATAGCTTTGCTTTAAAATAATAAAAACAAATGAAACAACTTTTATTACAATATATCTCGACTAAAAGATACTCTGTACGCAGCTCAGAACTATTTAATATGCTTAATGCAAATTTAGTTTATTAAAATTTGTATTTTATCATATTTTAGATTATTTTTTATATTATATTTAATGGCGAATATAAAATGTCTAATCCCAAGTTTCTTTTCTTCTACACATTATCAGACATCAGCAGAACTGATTTTATTACGCACAGGAAGGATCAAAACTTAAAAAATCACAACTTCTGGGATCAGCAATAATAATTATTCGTAAGGACAAACGACAGCCAAAAGGATTATATATCGGGAGAGTCAGCTGGCTACTTTGATTTAAATTTATATTAATAAATCAATGTACCCTTTTAAACTATTACTAAGATGTTTAACATAAATAAATAAATTTAATTTAGTTTGAAATTAGTATTGTACAAACTATATATACTATATAATTTACATTTTAAAATTGTGTATAATTTATGTATTACAATAATCTGTAATTACAAATGTTCCTTATTAAACTATTACTTGGATGTAAAATATGAATATATAAATTTAATTTAGTTGAAATTAGTACTGTAAATACAATATATCATATAAGTTATATTATAAAATGATTTGAAATTCATGTATACAATAATTAAATGTATATTATTAAACTATTGCTAAGATGTTAAAACAAAATCGTTAAATTTAAAGTAGCTTAAATTAGTATTGTACAAATTATATACCATATAAGTTTGAAAATGATGTATAATATATGTATATACAATATATTAAAATGTATTTTGTGCTGTACTAAATTTGTGTAATAAAAAAACATAAGTACTATAAACCATATACTTTTATTTAACAAATGCCAAACTTTAACAGTCGCCGTTAACAGTGCTTTTTGGATCCGTTTTTAGCTCTAGCTCGGTCAAATCAAATAGCAGGACTATCGACCTGCATTCAAGGATTTCCAGGATATTTTTGAAAATGAGGCTTTAATTTTTTGTAAGGGGGTGGCTAGCAAAATTGGTCCTGAAAACACAAAAACGGCCATAATTCGGCCATTTCAAGGATGTCCTTTGGCCAAAAGATAGTCCTTGCCCTGCCGATTCAGAAAATATATCCCAAAGGACGAATGTCCTTTCAGTAGCTAAGAAATAAAGGCTTTTTCGTATAGAGAAAAATCGCTTATATCTCGGCCGTATCCTTGCGAATCCTGCAAAGTCCTGTGGCAACAAATTGTGTCAACTAGGACTATAGACTGGCCAAAAGACATGTAAATCGTAAATCGTATAGGCGCAATCAAAAAGTGTTGCATACTTTTAGTTGCAAATTTTATTTAAACAACTAAAGAAAAATAAATAAATATAAATAATAAATATAGTTAATACTACATTTAAATATACATATTGAAATATAAACATATATTTTTATATATATATTATAATATACACGTATGATATAATAACAAACATATTTAACGTATTAATGGTATAATATAAAATACAATACTATTCACAATTTAGCTTTATCTATATAAATATATGTTTAAAGCATCTTATTAATAACAAGATGGTATAAAAAATGTTATATTAATACAGAATTATTAATATAAATGTTAATCAAAGTAGTCTGCTCCTGATATAACAGTTCTGTCGACTGGTGCTTGTCCTTACGAAATATTATCACAGATCCTAGAACTCGTACTCGTTACAGTTTTTTAACCTTCCTGTCCGGTATTAGATTCTGAAAAAGAAAAGAAATTTGCGTTAAGTCAAAATCACCATGTCAATTACTTATTTCGTTTATTATACCTATTTTACTTTGTTTTCCAGGGTATAACGACCAATGTCAATGCCTCGCAGCAAGGTCACACAACTTGGGTCGTGTGGGCAATGCACGTGTGTGTGTGACGTTTGGTGTTTGCAACGTGCATTTCCTGCGGCCAGGATCAACTTGCAACAGTAGTTGATTGACCCTTTCCAGCTGGCTCTAATTAAGCTGAGAGCTTGTTATGCCATGTCCTTGCGCTTGTGTTATTCCTGCAACCAATTCAATGCTCTTTTAATTGCGTTCACGGTGGGTGTCCTTTAGCCCACGCAGCAACTGCAAATCCTTCATATAAAATGTTGTTGCTTGTTTTTGTGTGCGTTCAGGTCCTTGAACTGCAATGTCCTTGCGCCAAAGGGCTTGTTAATAACGCAAATGCAAATGCAAATTATAAATGCAGTGCACGTTGTAATTGTAATTGCAAATGCTAAAAAGAGAAACACATAAATTAATTTGATTAAAAAAAGTGAATATTAAAAATAAAAATAATGAAATAAAAAAAAAAATAAAATAAAATAAGAGTTAAAGTTAATTAGAAGTAATAATTCTAATAAATTTATATTTAATTTAAAAAAAACTCTGTGTTTTAGTGACTAACGCCCCAATATATAAGTTTTTAACCTGTTTCATTAGTATAAAAACTAATTAAAAATATATAAAATTAAAAAAAATATAATAAATATACAGTGAATACTTTTAAGCTGCAAATTAAACTCAGCTACAAAAAAAAAACTCAACTTTATTTAAAGTTTAAACTCAACTCAACAAACAGGTGTTTCAATTGCGACAATTGCGAATTGCGACGACTCATGGCCTCACGGTGTGGGAAACATGGCTAACAGCAAAAATGATAGATATAACTGTGCCATGAGAGCCAGCCACACTGTGCACCACCACCCTGCAACGCCCTGCACCACCTGCGCCCTATGACAGAGACATTGTTTGCGCTTGAATGAATATTCAATGCAAAATGCAAAAAACTTGCAAGTAGGAAGCAACCCACATTTGAACTTAGTTGGAGAGACGGGGCAGTGGCATTTTGTTTTGGCTAGGAAGGTCGTTGCCAAATTGTGGTGCGACTAATAAACCACGCTTCAGTGGCTAACTAATCCAAAAAAGTTGAACAATCGACGGGTGTCAACGTTGTTCATCAACTAATATCAACTTTAACTAATAATAATATAATAATAGTTTATGTTCATTGGGCATAATTTATGCTCAATAATTCGCATTGTATTTTTTATTTTCTTAGTTTCTGTATTTGTATCTTACCCACAATTATTGTACATTTTGTTAAGGTCAACATTTGTTCATTGCATTGTTGTTTGCAGCACACAAAGCGCATTTTATATTCAAAATCCTCTAGTGAATTCTCTTGTCTACAACTAGTTTGGGCTTTATTTTTTAATAGACTTCCAAACTTGGTACAAAAACAAACAAATTAAGTGACATATTTTTAAGATTGCCTGACTGTTTTTATTTCGAAATGAGCCCAAAAAAAAAAAACCATTTAACTAACAAACAGGTAGTTAGACAGACAGGCTTTAATAAATAATTATTTCTATTGCTCCACTTGACGCACTTTCATTGCAACCACTTGCCAATTGACTGCCCAGCCCGGCCCGACCCCCCGCATCGCCCCTTCTTGTCAACAGGCAATCGCATAATTTTCAAGCTATGAATTGAAATTTTTTCAAGGAAATTTCAACACTTTGCAGGCCACACTGCGCTAAAAATTAAGACTAACATGTATTTGAATTAAATCAAAAACTGCAAAAATAATTAAAACTTTCGGCAACTTTAAAACCGAAAAATGTCAATAAAAATATAAAGAGAATTATGAAGAATTATGAAGAATTATGAAATATTAAAGATTTGAATTTGGAAATTCAGCTAAACTCAGGAAAAAAAGAGAAGTGCACCAAAAATGAATTGAACTGACTAAAAGCAGAATAAATAAATTTAAATTAAATATTTTTTTAACACGAAAATACAGTAAAATAATAAAAATAATTTAAATGGAAATTTTGTTATTTACGGAAATAATAGAAATTCTTAAACGTATTTAAAATCAAATATATATGTTGCCCGTATGCCAAAATAAATAAATATAAATAAATAAATATGAACAAATATATTTAAAAAAAAAAACTAATAAAAAAAAAAATTTTGTTTAAAATTGAAATATATAACGGAAATTAAAATTCTCAAACAAATGCAAGTTCTGATATTCATTAAAGAAATTAAAGTTCAACTCTAAAATGAGTAGAATAGATCTACGGATAAATTGCAGAAATAAAGCCGCCCAACATTAAAAAACTTTGAATAAAAAGAATTAAGAAAACAACAAAAATAATGCTATTATATTTATTTAAAATGCAAATCAAATCATTTCAAATTTTTTCAGTTGTTCCGACAACTGACAAATGTTTAAATAATCAGCTTTAAAATATTTTCATTTATTTGCGTTCTCAGTTCTCTTAAGAATTCAAACAAAAAGTCAAAAACATTTCTGAATTTTTTTGGGAAATACAAACAGGCTAGAAAGTTTCAAAATTTGATTTAAATAAAAAACAATTTAATTATTCAGAATTTGTTTCAGTCATGCAAATATTTCCAGCTTTGTTTACCCAGTTTTGCTGCAAATTATTAAAATATTTGAATATATTTTTCTCAGTGCACACACATATAAAAATCAAATTTGTTTTTAATGTTTTTGAATCGTTTATTTACTTAAGTCGAAACCACGAGCATTGCACAAATAACAAAAAAAAATAATGATAAACTTCATCTCACTCTCTTACACTTATTCTCTTTGTCTCTTTGTGTGTTTCTCTCTTACTCTCTCTCTCAGGCTGTGTGTCTCTGTCTCTGTCTCTCTCTGTCTCCAGTTTTAAACAAAAATTTTGTACACGAATTTGAGTTTTGCATTTTGACAGCGGCAAAATGTTAAAACTTTGTACTGAGAATTCTCACATAATCTCAGGAATTATGCAGATGTTGTTGATGTTGTTGTTGTTGGGAGTCTGATTTTGTTGGTCGTCAACGAGTTGAAGTTTTGCAGACGAGTGTAGTTACTTAATGCAGATAACCATGTCCATAGCCATGTCCATAACCATGTCCATAGCCAGCATAACCCAGACCGTAGCTGCCATAGCCGCCATAGGCGCCATGGCCATGATAGGTGGAGGTGGTGTGCAGGGCTGGGGCGGCAACAACAGCGGGTGCGGCATGATAGATGGGCGCAGCATGCACCACAGGATAGGCCTTGGTGGCAACCTTATAGGTATTGGCATACGAGGTGGCCACAGGATGCGCAATGGTCTTCACAATCGGTGCATGTACAATGGGCGTGGCATAGCTCTTAATAATGGGCGCATGCGAGTAGACAGCGGGCGCATAGGCTGGAGCCAAGGCGGCACCATAGCCCAAGCCATAGCCATGGCTATAGGGTGCAATGACGCCAGCATTGGCAACGGCGCACAGGGCAGAGATGACGGCGAACTGCACAGGATTAGAATTATATTAATATGTTAGCAAGTTTGTTGCCTAAGTCTTTGACAAGTTTGTTGTCTAAGTCTTTTGCTTTTTTTTTGGCTTATATCCTTACCAGCTTGAACATGTTGATTGGTGGTTGCTTGTGGCTACTTCTTGGCTACAACGTTGTTGAATGTGTTATGCTTAAACAGCAGCGACGCCTGGCATATTTATACCAAAGCAAAACGACGAGAAATATTCTGAAAAAACAAACCGCCATAGACAATGCTCGGACAAAGACAACAACAACAGCAACATTTTGAGCGGTGCGAACTGCGAATCAAAAGCGTGAACGCCCTGCCCTGTTCACAACTTCGGCTGCAGCTTTTGACTTCGGCAAGCACAGCGACTTGTGAGTGCTTTGAGAATAGAGTATGAGAGTATGCAGAGATTCAAGATTCAAGATACGATCACAAATTGATCTTTGGGGCTTGCTCTGCCACTGAAATCAGTCACGCGCCACAAACTAGATCAACGCCAATATGATTCAATTTGCAGCGGACTCGCTGAGAATTGTAGTGTAAAAAACAGCCGGAAATCTAAGTTGCATGTGTGAAATAAGGCGAGTTTTACATTACATTGTGATCTTAGGTTAATTGTGGTTTTGTCTTAATTATAATTTTATTATAATTTGCGGTTTACTTAAAGAGCAATTATGTGTCTCCTGCTCGCGCACTAAATTGTGCAATAATATTATTATTATTATTTTTTTATATTTTTTTTTAGCTCCCACCAGAGATTCCTTTCTAAAAACTAAACACACGCACACACGTGATTATCAATCAGCATTTGCCAGCTGATTGACAAGCACACATTCGACGATCTCTGTAGGTGTAGAAAATGCAGTCAGAGTCACAGTGTCCGTCTGTCCATGCAAATGGAGTCCGTCGTATATACGTATTTTCAGCCAGGCCCCTTCATTTTAGTTTAGATCCGATGCCCAGTCTAAATACGCACCAAATGGTGCTTGAAAAATTGCACTGCTTAATAACTGACAACAAATTGGTTTGCTTTGGTCAGCAGCTGACCAAAATGCTTGCCACTCTATGTGGCTGCCACATTTGCTTGCTATTCGTACATTAATTTCATTTCAACTGATTTCTTATCGTTGCCATGTGGCGTACGTGGCGTATGCGTAACTCGCAAAATCAATTCGCATCGCAAATGCAAATAAAATTGCAGGTAAACAAAATAAAAAAACAAGCTACAATTGTGTGTGGCAAGAGTGCGCGACTAGGCATATACCCTGTTTGTAGTAAGAGTCGAAGGAGGAGTTAGAAACTGACCTATATCCTGAGTTCTGCAATAGACGCAGAAACATCCTACATATTACACCTGATATTCCCTGGAAATAATAAAAATAATTAATAAAAAATAAAAATAAATTGTTTTTGAATACCTTGTGTTTTTCCTAATTAATTTTACATTTTATGCGATTTAGAAAAACTACAAATATCATGAAATAATATGTAAATAAATAGTATAATCAATATTTAGGTTTTTTTTTCAACTTTCGCTTTTTAATTCGAGTTTACAGATATTAATTAAATAAATTAAAATCAACATAAATTCTAATATGCTTGAAAAATTCTTACAACAATAAATATTTGTAATAATCGAGAGTGTTTAACAAGGATAATATCCTGTAGTTATAGACTTAAAAATTGTCATGTGTGCATTTAAATTGTATCTGATATTCAGACAACATTTCCCTAAAATAACTTGAATGTTTATGAGGAAATTTAGAGAATTGATATTGGAAAAACATACTATAATATGTAATTATTAAATATTAACGCTTTATCTTCAAAATTGTAGATTATATAAAAATTTATAGCTTTGTGAAAAGGGAAATATATCAACAGAAAAGAAAAAATATAAAAAAAATAAATTTATCTATATATTTATATACATTAATGGCTGCTTTTCTGAATCGCTCTCAAACATACAGCAATACATATTAAATCGGTCATATATTATATATCTTATAAGATATAATTTCTAGCTAAAACCACCCGCTTATGCTACCCTTTCTTCAACTTTCTCTATTTTACAGGGCATCCGTAGAAAAATCAAATGCAGCCCCTGTCATATTTGGCGCACTCGTTTTAATGGCCTGCCAGATTTCTTAATAGCCATTCTTAATTTCTTGTAAGCCGCCAACACGTTCCCTCACTTCCCTTAACCAAATCTTCCAGCCCGCTCTCCTCTACCTCCTCTCCTGCTTTAGCCACGCCTTATCACAATCTATTTGGCATCTGCATAAGCAGCTGGGAAAAAAATTGAATAAAAAATTGGTAGCTGACTGCCCAGCAGCATAATCAATGCAACAACAACAAAAGCAACAAATAGTTGGTTTATTTCTCGATTTAGCCATTTGTTGTTGTTTGTAGTTGCGATAAAAGGCGAGATTATACAATCGGGCGTAGGCCTCTGTTGTTTAAGGGGCCTTGAGAGTGCCTGAGAGTTTTGATTCTGCACACACAAAGCGCGCTTAAAGTTTATAGGCGCATAAATCAATCTATAGATCAACAAAAAAAGCAATAAAAAAAAAACTTAAATACAGTGGACAATTCTTTCTGCTAGTTTCAATTGTTGGGCGCACAAAAATCTGCATATTGACGACAAGCTCACAGCCCTTCACCGGACACCTCGTGCCGGCAATTTGCATGTGTCGCAAAAAAAAAATAAAAATAAAAAAATTTATGCGAAATAAAAAGTATAAAATTTGGAAGTTAAGCTGCCTGCGACTAAAATATATTCTATTTTTAATAAATATTAAATTTGTATCACAATATAAAGACAATATACTTATTAAACTTATTTATGTATTCAAAATTGATTATGATTTCATAATACATTTTTTTTTAACTTTTCTTTCTTTTTGTAATTTAGAGTTTTATAGAAATTAAATCAGACTTAATTGTTTTTTTTTTATTTGAGTTCTTTTAACTATTATTGTTTGCTAAGTTTAATTTAAGTTGTGGAAAAATAACAGTGAAATTAAATGATAAAATCACAGCCAAAAAGCAAAAAAAATAAAACCTAGAAATTTAGTTATTTTTCAACTTTTAACACTCATAACTTTGCCAGAACTCATTCAATTTTCAAGCGAAATGTCATTTTAATCTCAGTTTGACTTTAAAAGCGTTTCTGCATTTAAATTTTGAGAAATAAAATTTTTTGATATTTTATCAATTTTTGCATACCTACCCCTATCAAAATTTGCTAAAATTTTGAAAAAATTAAAAACTTAAAAATTTATTTTTACTAGATAGCTGGTAACATAATTAGTTTAAAAAACTAGTTTAAAACATTATCTAACATTTTTTGGTCAAGTTTTAGGTCAAAAACTCGAAAAATATTAGCAAAAATATAATTTTTTCCAAGTAAATATCTGACTAAGCTTTTATCTATCATAACTTATTCCAAACTCGATTGATTTTGCAGTGAAATGTATTTTTGCTTATGCTTTATTTTCTAAATTGATTTAGCAATCATTTTAGAATTATTTAGCAATCATTTGCTTATAATTTTTTAAAGTTTTTTATATTTAAAATAATTGAAGAGAACGATATTTTGAATTTAAGCGAATGCTGTTATTAAAATTTATCTAAAGAGCTATTCTTAATTCAAAATAAATTTGTATAATAAAATAATTTAAGAGTACGATATTTTGAATTTAAGCGAATGCTGTCATTAAAATTTGTCTAAAGAGCTATTCTTAATTCAAAGTAAATTTATATATATATTAAATAAATACATTTAATTATATATTAAATATTAAACGCTTATTAAAAATAAAAATGAAATTGTTATATTAAATATTTTTGACTTTAATAGCAAAACTGTAAAAGATTTGGGTTTTTCTAAATATATCTGATATTTTTTTTTTTTACGCAAAATACAATTTTTAATATTTTTTTAACTTGAATAATCTCAACAAAAAGCCCACCCAATATACTTTATTTCCCTTTTTATAATAGAGTATTTTATTCAATAGACTGTTTTCCCAGTTTTTTATCTATATGCATATCGACTGATCAAACTGATTGACATAAAAAACAGGATACGAATTGCGTGTCTAGTGGCCAACAGCCCAACAACCCACTCAACCCACCCAAACCACCCACACTTTGATGTGGTTCTGTTGTGGCCCTCTTATGGCCAATAAGTTTTATTTTGTGGTATCTCGAGAGTTGAACTGTAATTGCATTTTAATGGCTTCGTGGCTGGTGCATTGTTTGCATTGGGTAACGTGCCGCATGCCGCTGCATGCCACACACAATTGCAACTGCCGCACACACAAATCATGAAAACTTCGAAATTAAAAGCCGTCAATTTTCTATCTTTTTTTTTTTTGGAAATAATATCCAAACTGTGATTTATGTGATTTCTAAGAAAATGCAACAGAAAATGTTTCGCAGCTGAATTTGCAAAATTATCTGGCAAATTTCACAATGAATTCAAGAAATTGCACATTTAAGGTTGACTGAGAAATGTGCATTTCTTAATTAGCGCACATTTTACATATAGAGTTATTATTTAATTAGTTTTAGCTATTTTTTTTCTTGCATAATTATATGGCGCGCAATGGTGACGCGGCCAACGAGTCAACGAATGCGGCAATTAAGTATACCACATGTTGGACGCGGTCAAGGTCGTCGTATACGCTGCCTGCTCGCAATGTCGTGCACATTACAGCGACAACAACATAACAATAATAATAATAACAACAATAACACAACTAATAATAATAACAACAACTACAAACTGTAACAATGGCAAGACAATTGAAAAAGCTTGGTAAAAAAAAAGAAAAAACATTGCTAGAATGGATTTAATTCACAGCAGCAACTACGAAAGCGTGAATATTATAAGTATATATAGATAATAAAATAATGCAAACAAAGAAAATTTATAATCAAGATGCCGAAGTTCAAATACACTTCAACAATATTGAATCGAAGAATATTGAATTGAAGAATACAAAGTTTGCTTTTTGGCCAATAAAATAATATATAATAAAATAAATACAATATTAACACAACAAAATAAATATAAACTATATGTTAGCTATATAAAATAGAAAGGTTTACCATTTCAAAGCGAGAACGCAAATAAAAATTATTTGATATAAAATAAAACCGCAAATAGCTATTTTTTTGGCAGTCTTTCGACTTATTTGTTCATATCTACATCAGATCTTATTTGATCTTAAATAATGATACACAATTCAACAGATAATTGTATCCCATTTCAAACGGTATGCCGTTTATGCGGATCAAATAAGAATTAAAGCCATTATAATTCCTCAAAGTTGAAAAATTTTAACGTTTTTTGCATAAGTTGTACAAAATTGTATGAGAAAGCCCTATTAAAAAGCCAATTTCCATTAAAAATAAATGTAGATTTGGAATTTGTTTGGAATTTTAACATTTTTAATTTTTAATAGTAACACTTGCCTGACAAACTTATAATACCCACTGTAAGGGCATTAAAAACTAAATGCTTGTAGTTTTATTAATGAAATTAAAGTGACCTCCCTTCCTGTTTCTCTTCAGCAGTTGTCGGTGACAATAAAGCTACAGAATTGGTAACAAAAATAGCCTTCGTCTTGACCAAGATCATTCCAATTTTATCCCAAAGCAATCTGCCATTTGATCAACAACTTCTTGGCCATTTGTAAGTGTTCTATTTTAGCCAAGTTGTTACGCAATATGCAAGTACACAAACAACAAAACACGTAGAATATTGTTGTTGTTGTTATTCTAATTGTTATTGTTGTTGTTGTTGTTGACCATGCATGTTAACTTTTAAAGACTGAGATTATTTGACAGCTTCAATGAGCCACGTTTCAAATGCAAATTGCAGAAATTGGCTTCATAATTAAGTAGTTTACCAAGAGAGCCGCCTCAAAAAAAATTAACACACGCAGACACAACAACAACAACAACAACAACTATAATAACAACAAGTACGCCCCTAACTTCTGCTCGTAAATTAAAATTTCAAACACCCCAGCGGCATTTTTTTCCAGTTGTCTGTCACCAAATTGTATGCAAATTTTTGTTGGATTTGAACGCATTTTTCATGCACACACCGAACGAATCATGAGATTTATGTGCTCCATAGATACCCACACGTCCTAAAAGACTCATGTTGTTGATCGAACTTTAGTCGCCCATTATTGCTGCTTAATTGAATTTGATATATATATATATATATATATATACCAGTTATAGTATTATATAGCACAATGCGACTTTCACTTTTTGTTGTTGTTGTGTTCTAATTGCGATTGATTTTTGTTTGTGCAATGCGCTATTCTACGAATTAATCAATGTGTTGAAATTATTCACCCTGAACTTGAAATTGTTTTTGTCTGATCTAAATACTCATTATAAGATATTGTGCACACCTGTAGAAGTTGCCAGAAGCAGACACACCAACACTGTGACAAAAGCATAATGATAATGTGATTCACTTCGATTTGCACTACAATGTATAAATTTTCAGGTCATTTGCTTCTACAAGCTATGAGAATGCACAGAGAGAAAATAAAGAGCACACAATCGATTTAATAATTAAATAATAGTTTTAATATTGATTAGTTTAATTGTAAAAATATATTTTTGATATTTTTTTTTTTTTTCTAAAATTATGAATTTTATGTTAATTATTTTCCCAGTCTTCAAATTATCAAAACTTTGTGAAGAGATTTTTATGATTTAGTTTAATTAATTCACTCAGCAACATGTTTAAATTATGAGCTTGTAAAAATATATTTTTCATATATATATCATTTTTTTTTTCGATTTTTCTAAAATTATGCATTTTATGTAAATTATTTTTCCAGACTTCAAATTATCAAAACTTTGTTAACAGATTTATATGCATTCTAATCTGGTGTTCATTTTTTTTTTATTTTTATTTTATTAATTAGTCATTTAAAGAAAATTATAAAATTTTTTTTTGCTCGGAATTCATATTTTTATAGAAAATTTAATATCCTTCTTACTTTCAACCCTCATAACTTTGCCAAAATTCATCCAATTTTCATGCGGAATGTCATTTTAAGCTCAGTTTGACTTTTAAAGTGTTTCTGCATTTAAATTTTGAGAAATAAAATTTTTCGATATTTTATCAATTTTTGCATAATACCCCTATCAAAATTTGATAAAATTTTGAAAAAATTAAAAACTTGATATTTAGCTCTTAATCGATTGCTGGTAATAAAATAAGTATAAAAAGTTATTTTAAAACTATATCTTTATTTTTTTGGTGGAAATATATGCTATAAACTTAAAAAACTACCATAATTTGCAAAATTCCCATTTTTTATAGTTTCAAACTTTCCAATTCTCATAACTTTATCAAAACTAAACCGATTTCGTTGCGGAATGTTATTTTGTTTATGGTTTGTCTTCTCAATTGATTTGGCATTTAAATTTTAAAATTCTATTTCATTTATGAAAAATTCATAAAAAAAAAATGGAAAACAGAAAATTGCATTTTTAATCGATTGCTGGTTACAAAACAAGTATAAAATTACATTTAATTACTGAGTTTTTATGATAAAAATATGCCATAAATATAAATATAAATAATATAATATCAAATATAAACTAATTTCTACCTATAAAGCTTTCAGTTTTATTTAAAATATTTTTTTTTTACTTTATTTTCAAATTGGCATAACTTAGTCAACTTTTTTATTACATTTTCTGCTCTAGCTGACTTAAATGTCTAAATATGATTGATCTATATTGCTATATTAGTCGCTTTTTTTTCGCTGAGTGTAATATTTGTAATAGCAAACAAATGAAAACCGAAATAAGAACACAAACGGCTATAAAAAGTCAATTAGACTTAATGATAGCTCCGTCTAAACTACACATTAAATTCGTGTACTGCGCTGATTGAGCCGTGGCTTAAGCAAAAAAAATAAGGCGGATCCGGTTTAGGGGGCCAAATCGTCGGACAAAAGCGACTCAAAGTATATTCTGTAATCAAGGAAGTTGCCAAGACAAAAACCTGGCCAACAGCAGCAAACTTGGCTAAGTGTTTTGGTAAGCGACGATAGTAATATAAAGACCAAGACATAAAAAAAATATGTTGTGAGCTGCCAGTTGTAATTCGACCATTAAAATTAATAAGACAATCGAAGCAAACGCCCATAGATAAAATCCCAGGCCAGAACTGGAATTCATTTACATTTACATGGGGATGTGGTGATTATGCGGCGTATGATTAATTTTTATATTTATAATATGGCTAAAATCACCTAAAAGCCATGTCCGCTAAATATAATCGCATTTTCAAACTACACCGACAGCAAATCAGCAAAAAAAAAATAAATAAATAAATAAAAAACTGCAATTTTCAACAGCTAATTAAGCTGCATGTAGCGTTGAGTTTAACTGTCCCCCCTCTCTCTCTCCCCCTCTGTCAATAGGAGGCAGCGCTGCTTGTTGCCAACTTCTATTAATTAAACTATTAACTATACTATGCGAATAGTAGTATCACTTGTCCAACTGTCAATACTCGTTGGCCGCAACCAATCAAGAGCTTTTTTTTTATTTTGATTAAACAAAAATCAGTTAAGATTGAAAAGTTGTTGAACATTTTAAGATAGTTTTTAAATATATGTAAATATTTTATATTGATTGACAAACTTTAGCTGTGCAAAATTTCTGAAATTATTTAATTTTAATTATAAAATGTCAATCACAAATTGTGGTTTAATTTTTAATATCTCATTCGATTTTTTATATTTTGTAAAATATTGGTAGGTAGATAACTACCTTTCATTTATTTTTATTTTGTTTCTTGAAAAGCTATAGAATTTTGATTTCTTCTTTGCCGGCTATAAAAAAAAATTTGTTAAAGATATGAGAAAACTGCGGTTGATTTTAATTTAAGAAAAATTCTAATGTAATGAAAAAGCCTAAAGAAATTACATAAGTTTATTTTATTTTATTTTCGAAAAAAAAATTATATATAATATATTTTCGAAAAAAAAAAATTATATTTAATATAATACCTAATTTATTAACACCTGCAAAATCATATCAAATGGTAATATTTAAATATCTTTTGATGAGTTCTAAATATGACCTTATAACAGTTATTAACAAATATTTTAATTTCTTACAATAAGTTCTTGATTTTACCTTATAAGTAATATTTTGTTAATCATTTTGCAGAACTGTATTAGGTAATACTGAATTAATTTCTGCATATTTAAAAAAACAACTGCAAAAGTTTTTCTGCACAACACAATAAAATCAGTCACAAAGCTAATGGAAGTCAGCAGTTTCTCTATCTTTTAAAATTAGGATTTTTACAAAATTGTTAACATATTACTACAACTAAATCCCCTGACACCTTAAGTCTATATATGATATTGGATTAGCCATTTTTGGCACCAACTGCAATAATATATGGTCTTATTAAAATAAAACTTAAAAATTGTTTTTAAAGTCTTTTCGGACAAAAGCAGTTAATTAACTTATTTGACAGACAAGTGAATTTTGTTAGAGTAAAAACTGAAAAGTTTATAATAAAAATGGTCTTACAAGGGTTAATATTGAAGACAAAGCTTAAGCTGAGCTTACAAAAGCTTTAACTGAAGCTTTATTTAAGCAGCCGCCTCAAAGTCGACTGCATTTTGTATTCAAATTCATATAAAACAAAAAGCTCGTAAAACCAGTTCAAACGCTTGTATCGAAATCTTAAGTGGATCAGACAAAAAACTACACTTAATTGGAATAATTAATGATCCAATAAACACCTCTATAGTTTTTCCGACTCCGCAGAAAAGCTCCAAAAATTTATGGCTTAGATTGCCGTAGGTTATTTGTTGTTTTCTTTGCCCAAGATACACATAAAAATAACAACAACAACAACAACAATATCTAAACACAATTAACCCACTAATTATAATGTTGAGTGGCTGTCAGCAAGTTTTAGTGGC
Source organism: Hirtodrosophila alboralis (assembly GCA_035043045.1). Taxonomy (NCBI): domain Eukaryota; kingdom Metazoa; phylum Arthropoda; class Insecta; order Diptera; family Drosophilidae; genus Hirtodrosophila; species Hirtodrosophila alboralis. Next base: position 98,922 of record JAWNNH010000727.1, on the reverse strand, counting down.
TCTCAGCTTCTGAAGTATGCTTTTTGAATTGCGTGTATCTAATTGAATTAGACACAAAGGTCATAGCAAAATGGAGTTGGGCTCTGGGAATAAATTGGCCAAAAATTAAACCTATACGAGACTTGAGTATAGCGCAGATATGCGTTCAAAATTTACATTGGCGTTGGTGGTGGTGCAAGTGGTGCAGCAAGTCCACAGATAAAACTACAAAATAAAAAAATATTAGCTAGGAAAGTCAGTCTGGCGTGGAATATTAAAAGAGAGGGAAATATACAACGGGTAAAGACATGTCGGAATTTATGCTAATGCCAAAAATTTTGCTGATTTCATTGTTGACGTTCAGCTGAGTAAATGCACTGAAAAAAAATAGAACTAGAAAATTGCAATGAATTTTTTTTAAATTAATTACAAATATTATAAAATGTATACAAAGTGTACCAAAGTTTACCAAACCTAGAACGAAAGAAAACTTTATAAATTTATGAACTTGTTATTACGATTATAAAAATTTAACAAAATATGATGAATAGTATTATTACAATAATAGTAATACTACTAACAATTTAAAATAAGAAAGTATATTTAATGCTTTAAAAAAATTCTCAAAAATTCACAAAAAAATATTTTAATTATAGAATAAAAATAAAATTTATAAAGAGAACCAAAAAAAAATTAATTTGATTTTAAAGTAAAATTTTATTATAAATAGAAAATAAAATTTAAATTTAAAAATGAGTATTTTTCTACTTTTGTTTAATTTTTGGAAATATTGGGAATTTTTTTATATTAGTTATTTTTTCTATTTTTTTTTTGTCTGAGATTTAATAAGCTATTTTTTCAAGTGTAGCAACCGAAGCAAATGCAGTTGGCTTTGGTTCCTTGTATGGCGCTATATAAACCATGGTAATTGTGGGCTGAACCAGAAGGCTGCACAATGGGATCTCTGTTTATAGCACAGGTAGAGCTCCATAATCAGGCAACAGTTGCTGCAGCTGATTAATAGCCACAAGTGGGTCATAGTTTTTTATAGGTGAGTGTGGGTGTGTTAGGTGGTTAGAGTTGTAGGTGGGGTCTAGAGACAGGAGCTAAAAAAACATACACAAAAAACTCAATTTGCTTAACATTTCCAAGCAAGTTTTGACTGCTTTGGGCTCAACATAAATTCGTGAACTGTTTTTTTTTTGGTTTTTTGGTGCTGCCTTGGCTTAAACTTAGTCGCTCAGTTACGCCCAAATGGGTCACTAATGAGGCATCGAGCTTGGGAAAAAATAAGAAAGAAAAAAAACTAACATCTTGATGGCTCGATTGTCTGTGCCAATTCTAACGTAAAGAAACTACCTCAACTTGGGGCTATAAAATGTTGACGCTTCTTCAGCAAAGGCCACAGTATCAAATTGTTTCTTACGAGTGATCATCCATATTTAACCAAAAATGTTTAAAATTGTGAGAAAATTCGACCTGAGGATTAGCTACTGGATATAGAACTAACGTTTTGTTTATTTTTTGTAGATTGTGCTGCTTTTCTTGGCTTGTGCTGCTCTAATTGAGGCACGCCCCAGCTATTTGCCCAGCTACAGCACCATCGAATATGCACCCACTGTGCTGGGCTATGAGAGTGTGGCACTGCCAGCTGCTGTCTCCCATCAGAGCTCCACGGTGGTGCATGAGAAGCGTCCTTATTTGCGTCCTTTAATCGAACATCATGGACATCATACACCACTCCTGACATCCTATAGCGCCTCTCCCTATGCCTACACTGCCTCGCACAGTCCGCTGAGCTATGGCAGCGATTGGTATGAACCTGGCTGGAACAGTGCTTTGAGCTATCCTAGCATCTACCTCAAGTGAATCTAAAATCTCATAGTTTTACTTAATAAATATTTTGCTCTCAAATAAAAAACAAAAAAAGAAAAACTGATTTTCTTTGTATAAAAATAATTTTTTTTAATTAAAATTTTGAAAATGTTCTTAATATTTTTAATAAGCTTCTACTTAAATTCAAAAAATTACGAAATATTTTCTACAAACTTTCGTTAACTAAGATTAAATTAAATATTTAATTTTAGTTGGAGAAAATGTAATATATTGAATATAAAGTTAAAATTTCATTATTAAATTTAATATTAAATTTGTGTGGAAGAAATTATAATAAATTTTATAAAATATTCAAGTGTAAAAAATTCATTAAAAATATTTCTTGACTTATGGATAAATTCTTTTTTATACGTGTGCGCACAATTTTTTTTGTTGATAATTAAAAATGCAAATCCACAAATTAGAGTATATTCTCCATATATGTATATATATTTATTTTTTTTTATCTATATGACTCTGTACAAAAATATCTATCTTATGTACCTTTATCAGTGAGACTGTGAAAAATTAAAAACTCGCTGATAAATGTAGAAATTAAACTACTAATTAAACCAATTGCAAAACTAGAACTCACTTATAACAACATTAAAGGGACCTACAAATATATACCCAACATATATCTAACTTTTCTATTAATTTACATAAATCTCAAGACATATTTTTTCGGAGTGAATATTTATTATTTCCTGTCTCAAAACACAAATATTTCTCTTAAATAATTTGAAGAAGATTTATAAAATTTGTAGACACAAATTCATTGCTGTGAATATTTAAAAACACGATTATATAAAATAGAGAATATTTTTAATCATGCATTGCTCACATCCCGGAGTTCACTCTACACCGTAACCTATTTCTATATAATTTTACCACTATTTGCTTTAAATAAACAATTCTGTTTTAAGTTTTAAGTTTTTTAATATTTTTCTTTATTTTTCCTTCATTTAATAGGACACAAGTCAACAACTGACATCGTCAAAATCTTTCGTTCTCTCTCTCAGCTTACCAGGCGGTGGCGGCATAGGTGAGTGGTGCATGGTGGTGCAACACGGGTGCAGAGTAAGCCAGGGGGGAGGCAGCAGAGTAGGCAATTGGTGCATGAGCAGCAGCATAAGTAGAGTAAGCAGCTGGCAGAGCGGAGTAGGCCAAAGGAGCAGCAGCGGCATAGGTGGTCACAGGAGCAGAGTAGGTGGCAGCAACAGGTGTGGCTGCGGCATAAGTGGCAGCTACAGGAGCGCTGTATGTGGCAACTGGAGCGGCATGCAACGTGGTCTTGACAACGGGCGCCACAACATCCTCAACGACAGGTGAGCTATGCACCTGGGTTAGGCTCTGATGGGACACAGCAGTGGGCACACTCTTCACCACAGCGCCAATCTTGGCCAGAGCTGGCTCCTGGACAATGGTGGTGGTGGGTGCACTATAGACCAATGGTGTCGCAGCCAAATGACTTGGAGCAGCAACGGCCACGGCCAACAAAGCGGCGAGAACGAACTGTGTGACAAGGAAATGAAACTTTAAGTTAAGAACAAATAAAATTCTTTAACTTGATTTTTGCTTACCAATTTGAACATTTTGAGAAGCTGTGGGTTCTTTGACTTGTGTCGAAGGGTAGACTGTGCCAGATATGGAATTGTCGCCGTCTTTTATACTTGAACTTCAATATTCAAGGCACTCACACACAATCAAACAAATGAATATAATGGGTACTCGCACTCGCACTTGTATTCGTATTTTGTACGTGCTTGAACGGATTCTTGTATTTCGTCATTTTCTGTGTATTAAACCAGATTATTATTCGCGGCCAATTTCAGCACCACACACGCACCACACCGCACCACTTAAGTACTTATTTTTTGGCGCTTAAAAGACAGAAAAAAAAGACCGGCCAAACCCAAAACCAAAAACCCACTCTTATTTTCATTTTCAAAGCATATCTCATTAGCCGCACGTCAAACTCAGCATCCAAGACGAGGTTACATAGTAAAAAATCGAAGCATATTTCGTATATTTGGGAATTTTCGATTAGTGTTATTCACTCAATTCAGCTTCCGAGTGAAAAAAGAACTTTAGTTTAAAATTGGGAATGATATCAGTAATTAGAACTTCATTAATGAAATTTTGTTTACTATTATTTTTATTAAATATTTTTTAAATTATTTTTTGATATATAACAGGTTGCCCTAAGGTGTTTTTCTACTTCATAAAGATAGTCGTTTCTTTCTTGTTTATATTATTTTATTATATTTCTTTATTATTTTTTTTTTAAATTTTTAATTATTTTATTTATATTGGAAATATTTTTTTTTAATAAAAAAAAAAAAACAAGAATATAAATTTATATTTAGGCTGTTGAATATTTATATTTTTATCTACATACATACATTATGTACATACATCTATATTTTTGAACATGGCAAACAAATAAAACAACAAGAACTCTGTTCCCACAACCTTTTTTTATGATTTTAAGTAAAATATGATTAAGATTAATAGAAACAACATCAAAATTCCATATTGCTGAATTTAGTTGATTTATCTATTAAATACACCAAAATTATTCATATAAAAACTCAGATACATCCGTTTCTTTTAAAATTGAAACCAAACAATATAACATTTAAATTAATATAAAATTGTTCAGTTTATGTATATATGTATATATTTATTACGCATTATGTTCATAAATATAAACGCAAAACAAAATTTAAAAAAAATAAGTAAAATACAAAATAATGATGAAATCAGGAATTCAATTTAAAAAAAAAATAACAAAAAAATAATTAAAAATAATAAAGTAAAAAGAAATTAAAAATAATAAAATAAAAACAATTAAAAATAAATTGTTATAATATTGATAACGAAATTATGTTAAATTGCAAGACTCTTGCTTTTGTAACATACATATGTAAATAAATATAAATACAAAAAAATATATATATATCAAACAAAAGACCGATAACGGACAATGAGGAGCGTAGCAACAAACCACAAATATACGACGCAAAGCAAGTCAACCGTTATTCCTTGAAATAACGGTGCCTGCGACCGAGCAACTATCAACTCGAACGCAGCTGCAGAGCAGAAGAAAAGGAATAACGGTTGTTGCGACCGAGCAACTATCAACTCGAACGCAGCTGCATAGCCCAAGCAGACGAATAACGGTGCCTGGGAGCGAGCAACTAACAACTCGAACGCAGCTGCATAGCCCAAGCAGACGAATAACGGTGCCTGCGACCGAGCAACTATCAACTCGAACGCAGCTGCATAGTTCACGCAAAGGAATAACGGTGCCTGGGAGCGAGCAAATATCAACTCGAACGCAGCTGCATAGCCCAAGCAGACGAATAACGGTTGTTGCGCCCGAAAAGTAGCAAAAGGCGACGGCCATAAAAATGAACGGACCGACATGTGTTGCTCTCCAAAAAAGAGAATTTGGCGCGTACACGATCGACGCCGACTGCAGCATACATCAGTCAGAGATGCCGACGGTGCGCCGGCTCGAGGAAACACTGTCGCCAATTCAGCTTTTTTCTCGCTAAGTCTGCGAGAAAAAATACAATAACAGCGGTTTCTCAGGGTATTTGTTTATTTATTTTTTTTTTTTAAATAATAAACTTGCAGAAGGATTTGAACTTATCTACTAAATAATAAATAAAATATATTAAATAATGTTAAACTTATAGAAGGACTTGAACTAATTTAATAAATAAATAAAAGCTCTGGCTTTTTGTTTATTTTTTTAAAGTGTTGTTAAACTTGTAGAAGGATTTGAACTAATTTAATAAATATTTATATACATAGTATATGTGTATGTATATATTACACATACATAAACTTGTTAAAAATTCCAAAGTTCTATTGTACAAAGTAACACTAAGCAACATAAAATATAATTAATTTATACTTTTATTAAACGAATTAAATAGTAATAGAAATGCTCGCTTGGTAAACATAAAAGTGCGTCCCTAACATAAACATGAAAAACCTTGATTCCCTTGACAAATATGTGAGATATTTAATCCCATGTTGAACCAAGCCATATGTAAATAAATATAAATACAAAAAAATATATATATATAAAAAAAAAAGACCGATAACGGACAATGAGGAGCGTAGCAACAAACCACAAATATACGACGCAAAGCAAGTCAACCGTTATTCCTTGAAATAACGGTGCCTGCGACCGAGCAACTATCAACTCGAACGCAGCTGCAGAGCAGAAGAAAAGGAATAACGGTTGTTGCGACCGAGCAACTATCAACTCGAACGCAGCTGCATAGCCCAAGCAGACGAATAACGGTGCCTGGGAGCGAGCAACTAACAACTCGAACGCAGCTGCATAGCCCAAGCAGACGAATAACGGTGCCTGCGACCGAGCAACTATCAACTCGAACGCAGCTGCATAGTTCACGCAAAGGAATAACGGTGCCTGGGAACGAGCAAATATCAACTCGAACGCAGCTGCATAGTTCACGCAAAGGAATAACGGTGCCTGGGAGCGAGCAACTAACAACTCGAACGCAGCTGCATAGCCCAAGCAGACGAATAACGGTTGTTGCGCCCGAAAAATAGCAAAAGGCGTCGGCCATAAAAATGAACGGACCGACATGTGTTGCTCTTCAAAAAAGAGAATTTGGCGCGTACACGATCGGCGCCGGCAGAGACGCCGACTGCAGCATACATCAGTCAGAGATGCCGCGGCGCGCCGGCTCGTGGAAAAACTGTCGCCAATTCAGCTTTTTTCTCGCGAAGTCTGCGATAAAAAATACAATAACAGCGGTTGCTCAGGATATTTGTTTAATTTTTTTTTTTAAATAATGTTAAACTTGTAGAAGGATTTGAACTAATTTAATAAATAAATAAAACCTCTGGCTTTTTGTTTATTTTTTTAAAGTATTGTTAAACTTGCAGAAGGATTTGAACTAATTTAATAAATATTTATATACATAGTATATGAGTATGTATTTATTACACATACAATATAAACTTGTTAAAAATTCCAAAAATACTACAAAGTAACACTATGCAACACAAAATATAATTTATTTATACTTTTATTAAACGAATGAATTAATAATGTTAATGCACACTTGGTAAACATAAAAGGGCGTCCCTAACAACAAAAACATGAAAAACCTTGATCTCCTTGACAAATATGTGAGATATTTAATCCCATGTTAAACCCAGCCTGCCTGGAACAAAAACAAGTTTCAAAACCGGTTATGTATGAATTTTATATGCAAGCAAAGGAGATGCAAATACAGGTAGTCAAATAAGCAGTCTGTCTATAGTTTATTTCAACCATAAGGGATCGCTAATATTCCTACAGGTAGAAGCTGCAGCAATCTTTGTATCAGTCGAATTTTCTGTACCAAATGTGCCCAGGAATAACCCAACAGAACAGAATAAATAGGTAGCGAATAATAACTGAAAAATACAAAATAAAAGGAGATATCACGCTGCAGAGCGAGTCAGTACAAAAAAATCCTTCGGCTGTGTATTATCTCTTAAAATACAAAATTATATTGAGTTATAAAGTATGGATAATTGTCGATCCTGTGGCACAATCTCAGAGATGTTATTAAATATATTCAATGAACAGCCTTTGCCCGATTATTCCTGCAGCCTTGCGGATATGGTAAATGAGTTTGTTGACACCAAGGCAAATCGGGGTGATAACTTCTCACAAATGATATGCGTATCCTGCAGTGTAAGGATTCAATTATCATTTAGGTGGAAACGCAAATTTGAGCAGAGTCAAGTACTGCAAAAGGCTACGACAAATATAATTAAAGAAGAACACTTAATCGACATCCTGGACAGCGACCCAGAGAATGAGCTCGAATCGAATAACAGCTCTACTTTAGAGTTCTTGCAGAAGAGCACAGCTTCAACGATTAATAGAGTCAGAGGCGAGTTAAAAATGGATGATTCTTCGTCGGATTTCTTATACGACAGCTCATCGCCTACTAATGACAGTTTCAAAGAGTCCAAAAAATCCCAAATTAGCAGCAGTATTTCGAGTGATATAGAATATTCGCATATGGATATTGCGGGTAGTTCCACAAGCCAAAAATTCAAGACCGAAGAACGTCTATACAAGTGTTCTCAGTGCCCAAAGAGCTTTTCGAGTGCAAGAAATCTGGATAGCCACGTCTTTATCCACACCGGTATAAGACCTTTAAAATGTAACTATTGTAAATTAACTTTTAAACAGAAATCAAGTCTTGATGCCCATAAGCGTACACATACAGGTGAACGCCCATTTAAATGCCCGTATTGTACGATGTCTTTTAGACAGGACTCAAATCTAATAAATCATATACGGACACACACAGGAGAAAGGCCATATAAATGCGAATACTGTCCAAAAGCTTTTACAACCAGTGGCAATCTGAAGAGACATACCTACAATCATACCGGAGAAGTTCCTTTCAAATGTACTCATTGTACATTGGCTTTCAAACAGAAGTCACATCTTGAAAATCATACTCGCACCCATACAGGAGAACGTCCTTTCAAATGTTCCCATTGCCATATGGCATTTAAACAGAATTCACATTTAAAGGTTCATATCCAGACTCATACTGGAGACGGTCCGTTATTTAAATGCACTCATTGTCCTAAAAGGTATACTTCAAAAATGAATTTAATTAAACATCTACGTATTCACATTGGTAAAGATAAACTATAATAATGATATATACGATATTATCGCGGATCATTAAACAGAATCCCGAGATTGAGAGCCTACAACATTATAGCTTTAGCTTTTTTAAAAGATACATAAATTTGTTAAATATTAATAGGTTTTAGTAAAAAATTATTCAAATGTAAAATAAAATTTAAAGTGTATTTAATAAAAACTCATTTTTATACTGTTATTCATCAAGTGTAGATTAAAACGAAATTCTCTTTTAAGTCACAAGATTTTCTTCTCCTTAGTTTCTCTGCGCAGTTTTCTTTCTTATACTTGAAAACATTTTATAAAATTAAGTATAAAAATTTAATAATATTTTTTCAAATACCTGATGGTTTCTCAATAATAAAAAAATACTTTTGCTTACTTAGTAAGCCAAACGAATTTATTAAATTTCATTAAGTTATTAGGAAAACTTCTACTTCGACTTGCACAACAGCTGCAATGAAATTTTCCTAGAATTTAACATATGCAACACATGTGGCATGTGAACTAAGCTACTATATAAGGCAGAGAAAAGCTTGTGCTTAGCTATAGTTGAATTTAAGAGTCTATAGCAGAATGAATTCTATAATTATTTGTTTGGTAAGTTCTCAAAATAAAGTTACTATCGTTATAAAATAATTTAATTTTCCCAATTAGATGCTGTCCCTTGTGTTCACCTGCTTAGCAGATGCCAAGCCCCTTACAGAGAAAGAGGATGTTCCCCCAATTGAACATTTTTTAATAAAACGTGGAGTCGGGGACACGGTGCGGGGTATTCCCGGTGCAGCCAAATCGGTTATTGATGCACCCTATAGATTCTTCTCATCGCCTGTTGATTTTCTGTCTGGCAAAGGAATGATTGATTCCGATAAAGCAAAGAAATTCAAAAATTAAACAATTACACACATTAAATTATGAATAAATGTGAATATATACTCCTTTAAAATAATAACACTTGCATTATTCAAAGTAAATTTTCTGTTTTTGCTCGCATTGCAAGTTCATTGTACTTCGATTGCAGCGCGTGCAAACATGTCCTTGAACTATTTGTACGCGAACAAGGATAATAATAACTATTTTTATATCTGGTAGGGTATATAAAGTAGACATATATATACGGTTTACGAGAGAGTTCTGTTGAAAAACTATAAACTTTTTATACCAAATATTCTATTAAATTTAATTTTTTTTCTTACGGTCCTGTTAAAGACGTTTTCAGATTAGTTTTAACTAAAAGCAGAATTTAAACATGAATTGAAACCTAGGAAGAGGAAAATTATAGGTGTCCTATAGGTTTAATTTTTTTAATTTACTGTAAAATATTTATTTAAAAAAAACCTTTTTTAATTCAGTCTACAAATGAGGATAATTTTTTTTTTTATTGAAAAAAAAACAAATCAATATCAAATTTTATTCAACTAAAAATCTAAACTTGGACTTTCACATTATATGAAAATCCAGACAGATGTGTAAGGCATTTTTTAGTACGGGTATTAAATAGTTGAATACTAAATAAAATTTCAACTTGTTTACACTTTTGTGATTGGCGTTGGTTTAGCTGTAATACAAGGAAGGAAGCAAATGCACAAGGAGTAATGACCCGAAGGACAAGCATTTGTGCAACAGGATAAGCAGCACAAGGAACAAAGTATAACGCATAATCAATATTCAAAGTAAAAAAGATTCATTTATTCAAATTTGTATCACAAAACCGTCCAACAAAACACGTCACAAAGTCATCGTAAATCATTCAGCGTTTAATATCCTTACCACACGCCTGTGGCAGTGTAGGTCAGCGGCGAGGAGGCGGCAATGTGGGCAACTGGAGCAGCGGCATAAGCGCTGTGCAACACTGGAGCAGCGGCATAAGTGCTGTGCAACACTGGAGCAGCGGCATAGGTGCTGTGCACCACTGGAGCGGCAGCATAAGTGCTGTGCACCACTGGAGCTGCAGCAGCATAGCTAACCACAGGCGTAGACTTGACCACAGGAGCGACAACATCCTCGACAACATGAGCAGAGCTATGCACCACCGACTGGCTCTGATGGGACACAGATGTGGGCACACTCTTCACCACAGCGCCAACCTTGGCCAGCACATTCTCCTGGACAATTGTGGTAGCTGGTGCAGAGTAAACCAATGGAGATTCGTATAGATGACCGGGACGTGCAGCAGCTACGGCCAACAGAGCAGACAATACCATCAATTTGAACATTTTAAAATTTTTTGTTTTCTTTTGGTCTGTATTGACTGAAAGTTGTGTTGAGTTTGAGTTTCTGGCGAGAACTGTTTGTGGTTTGCCCAGTGCAGCGGGTGTTTATATAGCACACCACAACTTTGCTGACCTTCAGACGCACATAGTATTATAATTATATCAGATTCGATTCTCAAAAGACTGAAGACTGAGCGATCAATAAGCAATTAGCGACGGTGGGCGGCTGAGTAAACCACAGTAACCACAGCAGCAGCAATTGGAGGTTGACAAACCAAACAATGCCTAACCAGTTTATTGACCAGCTTCCAAACATTATTATTATTATTTTACCAACTTTTATTATTGTACATTTGACGCACTTGAATTGTCCAAAAGTTGTAGCCCTTCTTTTGTGGCTGAGTCTTGATTTAATGGTGGTTTTTGGTGGTGCATTACTTGCACTTTAAGTGCGTCTGTCGTTTGTTCTTTCAGGGTCAGCACGCAAGTTACGTGCGCTCAGTTTAATGTGTTTCCCCCTCTTAAATGTTACAATTAAAATTTATCTGGCTACGGCGCAGCTGGCCAACATTTTGGGCCAACATTTCGACCATATATAAGTGCTGTTTGGAGTTTGTCAGTTCATCAGTCAACTTTGTACGCTTAAACAGCAACAACACAGACCAAAAACATAAACAAATTCTTCAAAATGTTCAAATTGGTAGGTTTGCTTTGATTAAGCAATTAATGCAATTTTATTAATTTTTATCCTTAATCTTTCAGGTGGTGTTGTCTGCTCTGCTTGCCGTAGCTGTTGCTCGTCCCGGTCATCTGTATGAATCTCCATTGGTTTACTCTGCACCAGCTACCACAATTGTCCAGGAGAATGTTCTGGCTCATGTGGGCTCTGTGGTGAAGAGTGTGCCCACATCTGTGTCCCATCAGAGCCAGTCGGTGGTGCATAGCTCTGCTCATGTTGTCGAGGATGTTGTCGCTCCTGTGGTCAAGTCTACGCCTGTGGTTAGCTATGCTGCTGCAGCTCCAGTGGTGCACAGTACTTATGCCGCCGCTCCAGTGGTGCACAGCACTTATGCTGCCGCTCCGGTGGTGCACAGTACTTATGCCGCTGCTGCTCCTCTGCTGAAAACCTATGCTGCCACGCCCCTTGTCTACAATGCTGGCTGGTAAGGAGTTTATTGGAGAGAAGGATAACCGTTCGAGTTGACTGGATGGCATTAAAATTGTTCTGATGTACATAATTTTTGTTTAATTGCGAGTAAAATGTGATTGTCGATTTATAAAAATAAAAAAAAAATATGTAAAAAATTCCCATTTTTATCATAATATTCTCAGTATAGAAATCTTATTATATAAAAAGTCGAATAGTATTAAAAAAAACTTACCTGATTTCTTAGTTAAATATGCATAAATTGCGATTGAGAATATGCATTGATTTTTTAAATCACAGATAAGATTATTTACAATTTTCCAGCTGAATGTAGAGTTTCCAGCTAAAAATAAAAATAAAGAAAAGGTATTTTATATAAATTTGTATTTTTTAGAAATGGAAGAATATAAAATGTTATTTTATTTTAAAATTTAAACTTAATAAAAAATTGGTGACAAAAAATTATAATTTGCAGATATGCGGCACAAAAAAACAACGATTAAATATTTGCCATTTGATAAAACGATTGATACAAAAAATGTAGAGAAAAATAAAAAATTATAAAAAAAAAATTGAAAAATTGTCGAAATTGAAAAATATGTACAAATTTAAGAATTTTCTAATAATTAAAATAAATTCAATGAATTAATTTCCATATTTCAATTTTATTTACAGTTTAGTTGAATTACTGTGTAAATATATATTTTTCTTTTTTTAATTTATTTATTTTATTTGCTTTTTGTACATTTTTTTTAACCTCCTTTTTTATGGTAATCTAATGAATCCAAAAAATATTTTTAGTTAATATTTTCATATCTTTACTGTTCATTTCTAGCTATGTTCTTTGTTTTCTTTTTTCATAGCATATTTTTGTTATATAATTGAGCTTTCTTGTGATAAATCATCTAATATTTAAAATATTTCTTTGTTTTTAGTATATTTTCCTCTGTATAATTAAATATTCTCAATGATATCTTTACCTCCTTTTAGATAAAGTTTTTGTGGTAAAAAAATTTAAATTAAATTTAAAAAAAATTTTTTTTTGCAATTTCTACAATAATAATAACAGAAATAAATTTACAAAAAATCAAAGACTTTATTTACATCAGTCAAAATGCGCAAAGAGTAAAAATTAAATGCAGAAAAACAGATTTGAAAATTTTCTAGCATTGTCAGGCTAGAAACGATTTAAAATCGAATGCTTCAAACGACTTTTGAACGCATTCAGTTGTCACAGGCGAAGAATTAAGAGCGACGTCTACCAGGCTGAATCCCAGCCATGACCATGAGCAGACCATGCTGGCGACGACAGGAAGCTGGTGTGCAGAGCTGGAGCGGCATAGGTCTTAATGATGGGTGCAGCATAGGTCTTATAGACAGGCGCCACAATCGGCTGGACAATGTGCGCCGAACTGTGCACCTGGCTGATGCTCTGATGGGACACCGATGTGGGTATGGTCTTTACAATGGCGCCCACTTTGGCCAAGGCGGGTTCATGGATAATGGCAGCGGGCGCGGTATAGGCATGCAAATAAGGACCTGCCTCCAGATAACCAGGACGAGCAGCGACCACAACGAGCAGAACAGACAACACCACCTGGGCGGGAAAGATTGGTTGTAAGTGCTATATATAGAAGAGGAATAACTCGACTTACCAACTTGTACATTTTGGCTAATCCTGGCAAATCCTTTGAGTGCTAGCTATTGGCTATTGAAAATGAACTGGGTCTGTGTTGACGTTTCGTTGGTTTCTGGTTGTTTGTGGCAAATCTACGCCAGCTTTTATACACCACAAAAAGGTGCACAAGTGGTGCCACAAACACACACACACACACACACACACACACACACACACACACACACACACACACACACACACACACACAGTTTTATAGACAGCAAATACTTATGTACAATCCAAATTTGAAAAACCAAAAAACTGCGCCAAAAGTGCAGAAAATACAATAATAATAATTTGTTTTTTTTTTTGCATCGTTAAGAAAAACCAAAGCGAAGCAACAACGCCAACGGCGACCCACCCGACTGTCCGAGTGGTGCTACAGCACCTACAGCAGAGGCAAGTGGTGCAGCAAAGTGGTGCAAGTAGCAGCCGCAGCAGCAGCAGCTGATTCAATAATAATAACAACAACAACAATAACAATAATAACAACGCATTCGTTTACTATTTTTCCCGCCCATGCCCGACCCAATGCCCACTTCATCTAATGTTAGCCCATTAAAAGAAAAACCAGTCAAAATGTATGTAAGAATGCTTGGCAAGAGAATATGCTAGAATTGGTAGATATCCTGTAAACAGGAAAAGTGCCTTTACATTTTTATATTTTTTGTAATTCTATATAACTTTAGTTTAACTGAGCAATTTTTTAATACAAAATTATATTAAATTATGAATTAATTACTCAAACTGAATACATATCACTGCTTTTCAACTCAAGCAGTTTACTGCTTTTCAGCTCAAGCAGTGTAGCATTAGTTGAAGAATTTCTTCGCTTCACACTGTGAATTATAGTTTCTTAAATTAACATATAATATAATCGTTAAAATATAAATAGTTTCAGTATAGCTAAAATGCAAAAATATATGTGTAACAAAACTAAAAAATATATAACTATATTATTATTCTCTAGTAAATCATTTTTATGTATTTTTAGATTCAAAAGTCAGTGAATGTGAATTTAAACCTGTTTTAGTTTCCGCATAGTGTTTATAAGTAAATCGATTTTAGATTGTAAATTGATATAAATATGTAGATTTTAGAAGTTAGAAGTTTTAAGTAATACTTCCTGATATCTGCAAGTATTTATTAATTAGTTAAGGTGTCTTAAGTCTGATGAGACTAAATCAAAAGAGTAACTTGTGTGAAACCGCATAATTCAAGTTTTTCGGAATTCAGAACCGCTTATAGTATCGCTTTAAAATAATTCGATCGGAATTAAAAATTAGAACAAGTCTAAAATATTTTAAAGATTTTTTTTCTGCCAGCTACACACTTTTTTCACAAAGATTCATTAATATATATTATATAATTCATTGATTTAGAGTATAAAAATGCTTTTATGCGAACATAAAAGCCCGAAAAAGATTCTTAAATATATAAGTGATTTCTGAACCATGAAAAATTTTTTTTATTTAATAATTATAATGTCAAGACATACTACATTTGCCAAACATTAAAACAATATCTACAAAATTGAGTTTCTCAATAATAGATATATACTTTAAGCTCCTGCTGCTATAATATATATATATATACTATAATATGCCCTATTCTAATACACGTAATGACAACAGGGTATAATTAAAGACCAACTTGTTGGCTTCGACGGCGTCGACTTAGTCAGAGACGATTGCGCCCATCAGCCAGTTGGCCAGTTGGTTAGTTGGCCATTTGGCTTGTCTGTCTGCCACTTGCAACACTACAACAACAACAATAAAAACAACAGCAACTGCAACATTAACAACAAAACAAGCAACAAAAACAACATTAACAACATCTCGCAAAAAAAATTTGTCTGTGTCTGCTGTCATTTTCCTCGAAAAACGCAAAAGTTGACCGTGAAATTTTATGGTGTGTATATTTTTCATGTTTGTTGTGCGGTGTTGTGCGGCACGCACCACCAGTTTAAGCCAACTAAACAACCAAGACAACCAAGAAACCACTACGCAATTGTCACTGCCACGCAAAATGTGGTTCAAGTTCAGTGCGTGGCGATGGTCACTGCCAAATTGCTTGTTTCTCTGCATTTTCTTATGGTTTATTGTTCATCCTCAGCAGTTTTTGAGGAATGATAAACAAAGTTTATTAACTTAAGGGAAAGGAAAGACAATTATATACGGGATTGTAGGTATATTAAGCGGTTCGGTTTGCTGATCACGTAGAACACTGAAGACACAGTGAACGCAAATTGAAAATAATGATAATGATAATAATAATATTACTTGGCTTATTTTAAAAGCATACACTGTAATAAAAGGCTTTTTTGTTCATATATTTATAAAACTCAATAAAGATGTATAAAAAATAGATAATAAATAATAAAAACATATTAATGTCAAAAAATTTAACCAAAAAACCTTTTTTTAATTTCATATGATATTTGCAGAAAGAATGACAAAAATTGATATAAATAAATGATATTTCTGGACTTCTTACTTTCATAAAATTATCGTACGGAAAGTCTTTCCAGATATGGATTAAATTAAATTACATTAAAATATTATTCTTTTCTGACAGTAAAAATTTCATTTATTTCTATAATCAAGATGTATATTTATAAAAAAAATAATATTCTTTCCTAACTTTGTCCTAATTTCATGCGGAATCTTATTTTAAACTTAGTTTGTTTCTAAATTGATCGCACAATCAAATACAAAAAATAAAAAAAATATTTTCGATAAATTGTAATGTTTTCAGAAAATTTTGCAATATTTAAATATTATTTTAAATCGATTATTTGTAACAAAATTGCTATAAAACGCTTTTTCAAAACTTAATCTAAACAATAAAATAAATAATAAATAAAATGTTTTTTTTTTTTTTTAATATTCCTTAAACATTTAGGAATTAATATCGAAAATGTTTTAAACTTTAAATATATTCTAATACGTACAAAAATCTATTTTAAATCTACATCTGAAAATTTTCAACGATAGTATATGCAAAAATCTCAAAATATATTGACTTGCAAGATATTGTATTGCATAGTAAATATTTTACCTAAATTATCAAAAGCCATCTACAAATTGTATACATTTTTCTATATTTCCTAAAAAATGATTTAAAGCTATATTTAATTTTAAAAAATATAAACATCTAGTATAAAATGAAATATAGCTTTAAATCAGTTTTCAATTTATTTTTCTTTAACTTGCTAAAATTTGAATACATAATTTTCTTGAAGTGCATTGTAATTTCCTGTTATGTTAATCTCTCGCACCCAGACAAGACAATACAAATGCCAGGCCCACATATAGAACACTCGGACTTTTGTCAGATTTTTAACTCTATCTCTCTCTCTGTCTATCTCTCTTTCTAACTCCCACTCTTTATCTCTTTTGCACCTGGTTTAAAATAGCAACAAGTTCCGCTTTTGTAATAAGTAAGCAACTTTTGTTGTCCAAGTTATTGCCACATAGTACAACAACCATTGGAGATCTGTGGAGCTGTCGACGTTATTGGCGATTTGTCAGCAAAAAAAAAAATAAATGTATAATTTTTTTTCTTTTTTTTTTTTTTAGCATGATTAATGAATATTGCAAGCTGGCGACAGATAATTCTCCACTCTTTCCTTCTCGTTTTACTCTGTTATTTGTTTACAAAAAATATAATAAAAAAAGAATTCTTTGGCTATCCAAAGTACTTTTTAATAGATTTTCGATATCTATTTTGAAGTCAATTGCTCAGACACTCACGACAATTGTTGTTGTGTCTCTGTCTGATGTTGTTTTCAGATCTGAATTCCTTAGCCAATATCCGGGCTATGTTCGAGAGGGTAATGTACGCCTTATGGCCAACCCACACTTACAATTATTTATATACATACTCATGGGGATTGAAACTGGGTTCGGGACAGTCTTGTGACAGTTCTGTTTAGTTTTTAAACTCAACTCACCTGGCTTGCATAACAATGCCAGACCATAGAGTTAACTGGTTGCCAGTTCAGTTAACTCTCGGTTAATTCGATTGCTTTATCAACAATTTAATATTTTGCTTTTAATTAAAGCCAAGTCAAGCGATTATATTAAACATTCATTGCTCTTGCTACTGGTTCTACTACGTCACATTTGATATCAAATCAAATTGAAATTATCTTTGTCAATTTGCAACAGTTAATTGAATCGAAGGTCGGTAATAAACTGAGAGATTTTTTTATTTTTTTGTTTAGATCAAAAAACAGTAGCTAACAAAAGAATACGGAAGTTAACTAGATAAATAAATGTTAAAATATATACGGAAGCTATCCTGTTACGAGTAATTGATTGGGTATTTTAAATAGAAATAATATTAATTAAATTAAAATATATAAAAAAAATAAAAAATAAAATTAAAAATAAATCACACAATTTAATTTTTAAATCAAAATAATTAAGTTGAAATTTGAGCTGTTTTTATTCGATTGTTATGATATTTTAAGAATAATTGCAGATGTTAAATAACAACCTAATTTTTGAATTTGCAAGTAAAGTTTAATCAATCAAATTAAACTTGAATTAAATACGTATTATTTGGTTCTAAACAAACGGATATTGATGCTTATCCAGAATATATATACTCTCAATAGGGTCGAATGGCCACAATTAGGAAATTAGCATAATAAAAATGTAATGAATAATGGTAAAAGACATAATTACTTAAATTATATTTTAAATTAGAAAAACATATCTAAAAAATATTAAATTATAATATTATATTCAAAAATTATTAAAAAAATATTATTATTATTATTTATATAATTGCATCTTAGAATTAATTCTAAATGACAAAGAGTGTTATAGCCAGAGAAACAAAGGCTTTCAGACTATCTATTTATATTATATAGTATATTTTCTAATATATGTTTAGCTATCTTTCAATTGATAAATTTTGCAATATTTTTAAATAGTTATATTTTTTTCTGTCAATGTTTTTTTCTGTCTTGTTTTTTTGTATCTGTCAGTCTGTCGATTATCTATCTATACCTTTGTCTATCTATGTGCATATCTATATCATTATCTATTTTAATTTTATTTATATTTTCTACAAGTAACACAGATTGTTTACATAACGTATCAATTTTAAAAAAAACTTTCAAAAGAAAATTAAAGTAAATATTTGTTAGTGTTTATTTTATTTTTTCCTAACTTAAATTTATTTAGTTTTTTTGTACTAATTTTTATATTTATCTTTTTAATCTATGATTTGGTATGTTAGTATGAAAATTAAAACAGCATGCAAATTGTATAAAATTTGATTTGAACATTGATTAACTTTGTGGGCAAAATCAGTTTGTTTGAACATAAAATCAGACGCCCCACAACATGTACTACTATTCGAGACTGTCTTACCGGGTTGTGGATTGGCACAGTTCACTCAGGTGTCAAGTTAGTTGAGTTGGCCAGTCAGAGAGTCGGTTGGATCAGTCAGCAGGCGCCAGGCCAGGCCTAGTCAGTGTTGGGCAAACTCTTGTGGTAAAAAGAGTTTTATTTTAAGATTGCGCAAATTGCCAAACAGTGAGAAATGGTTTCAAGTCGCATTTTTCTTGGGGTCTTGCAGCTGGGCAGCATTTTTTTTTGGGTGTCAGCAGTTTCAGACAATATAAAAATAGTGCTGCCAAATAAAACTAAATGCATTTGGAGTAGCTGCTGCTGCTGCTACTCGATTGGTTTCAGTTTTAGCACTCAAATGTTGCACGTAATTACATTTGCGAGCAGCGAAACTGTATTTGACTTCTCGTCGTATACTTAATGCGATACAAAACGAGAAGCAACAGGTGGCCAATAGACAGATGACTATAGATTTTTTAGTTTTTAGTTGATTTTGTTGCTACTACTTGGCTGACTGTTAAGGTCAAATGTGTCCATCAATTATTGGTATCGGTATCTCAGCGGATGTAAGACAAACTTAATTGTCATTTGATTTGTATTTTATAATAATAACATTGAAAACAAGACAGAAACGGCCTTCTTATAAAATTTAATTATTTGGCCAATCGTTCCTATGCAAGCTATAAGATAAAGTAATCCGATTTTGGCCAAAAATTTGAAAACTCTCATAGAAGGAGATTTAAATATATAAAACTATTTAATAGCAGCCCTCTCGATTGTATTTCAGCTGAAATTTGAAATGGGATAAGTCGCTATCTACTAATGCCCCCACTAACCCACTGAACTGAATCGCTTTTTGTTTGCTTGCAACACACGACTGCAAGTTGCATGCAACAAGATCCAGTTTTTATTTGTTGGCTAGAGAGATGCAGCATTTCCTGGTTACGATAAGAAATATTCGCTGCATTTGTTAATTTATTCGGGGTGTGTTTGGGTCAAAAGCCCCCCCAAAAAAAAAAAAAAGAAACAAATTGTTGTGCAAATATTTTCATATGCAATTGCACTTTGATTAATAAACAAGAGACAGCCTCTAGCGGGAGGTTTGAATTGACATTTTGCTACAATTGCACTTGTTTGCTTGCCTCATGTTGACTGTCAATTCCAAGCGACATTCTAATGAGCTGTCCTCCTCTCCCCCCTGATCAATCGATAGATCGAAGTGTGCCACTTGGAGGCACCTTGAATGTCGTGTTTATTGTTCATGAACTTTAAGCTTCAGTTGAAGTTTTAAATATCATAGACAAATGCTCTCAATAAAAGAGTAATATATATTTTTTCTAGCTTTAGACACTGGTCACATGTTGCATGTGGCAAGTGCAATCAGCGCCACTTGTTATGACATTTTTTTCACAACAATTTTTTTAGCGCTTTAAATTCTCAGCCTAAATGTCTTGTTTGTACATTTTTTTTCCTCTTAATTTTTTTATTCTTTTATGTAATTGTCATAAAGATAACAAGAGCTAAAACTAATTTCCACGCTAAAATCGGAAATTAGATGTAGTAAAAAATAATAATAATAAAAAAAAAATACAATTAAATTGGCGAGTGTGAATTTCCGTTGCAAACTGCCAAAAAGTTATTTGATAAAAATTTAAGAACAAGTGTTGGGAAAACTTTTTATGAACTTATCGCCTATTGAATACTCTTGCAGAAATGATAGAAGAATCTAAAGAAATTAGTAATACACTAAAAAATAAAATAGTTGTTAAAGAAAAACTTCAATTGAGCGATTTTATTTATAATATTGTTAAAATCATTTTAAATAAATATCTGAGTATTCACTCTAGTTAAGTGAGGAGCCTTGCAAAAACAGGATATTAATAAATTTATTTTAAATGTACAAATTTTAGTTAAGGGAGGATCCTTGCAAAAACAGGATTTTATTATAATATATAAATATTCTCAAGTATGTATTACTTTAAGATTTTTAAAAAATAAAAAATAAAATTAAAAGTTTTTTTAAAAACACCTATTTTTAAATTAATTATAATCGTATACAAATGAACTAATTATTGATGATACATTATTTATGTGTAAGTTAATATTAAGCTCGTTGCCCTGATAAAGCAAAATATGAAAAACAAAAAATAATTTAACTGGGAATAAACTTAAGAAAAAAGAAATAATAAATATAATTGAAAAGAAAAAATCTTTTTCCTGCAGTGACTTTTTTAAATTAGAATTATATTTAATATATAAAATAAATATTTATGTGATATTCTACACATAGGACTTTTAACAACCTTACACATTTCGTGACAAAATTCTAATTATCTCTCAAATATAATAATCTCGCAATTAAAAGTGAGAAAAAGATCACACTTTTATATACTCCTATACTTTAAAGTTTATATTATAACATATATATATATATATTTAACACATTTTCTTAAAGTGTTACATAATTTGTGAGCAACTTTTAATACCCTCTTCAAGTGTATTCCACAAAATATAAGAAAAAAAGAGTCGCAAAATTGAAAAAAAGCAACAATAAAAATAACAACAATTTGGCTGCCTGGTCAAGGTCGTTGCAGGCAAATGTAACACTGGCATAAATTATGCTTGCCTTGCAGCGGCGGCAGCAGCATTCATGTGTTGCAAGACAGCAGCAACAACAACAGCTGCAACAACAACAACAAAAAGTTGCTTGCTTGCTGCCATTAGTAACGGTATACGATGAACTAAAGTCACAAATTGCTCCGACAGAAGCAGAGGCAGAGGCAAAAGCCATTCACAATTATCACTGACATCAACAAGAAAGAATATCTTTGAAATGCCAAAAATATTATATACCCTTTCTAAACATGTTTTTCCATATATAAAACTAAATTTCCAACTATATCATAAAAATATACAATACACAATTTCAGAGTTTGGTTAAAAAATCTTTAAAAATAAAAAACTCACACGATTTCAAGAAAATTCGTGACCGATGGGAAAATTTAAAAACTCCCTTGATCGGGCGGAATACGAAGAAAAATAACTATTCTAGGACAGGAATATTATAAAAATACCGCGATCGGCCAGAATACGAAGAAAAATAACTATTCTAGGACGTGCGGAACGGGTAAAACAAAAATAAGGATCAAATCTCACCGGCATTAATTTTACAACCCGATCCCATCTCTAGTAGCTACAATATATAGTTAACCGATTTGAATAAAATTGCATGCAGCATAGGAAAATTAAATATTTTTAAATTTATTTGTGTTATATTAAAAAAAAACAATAAAATAATTAATTAAATAAAAAAAAACAAAGTTCTATCTATCATATCGTTCGAAAATGCCTTTATCAATGTTAAACCAATTCCATGACATATTTATAATACACTCTGTAAGTGTATAAACATAGACAATCGCTTTGACTTCGTTGTAAAATACGCTTGATTAAGCATATTGTCGAATTCGAGGTGTTAAGAATGAACAATTTTAATATACAAAATATAATAGTTAGCCAAGGAATAAGATAACTTAGAATCATACTCAATGATCTTGGGTCAATGCAAAAATGTTAGATTGTACTATGCTATAAAGACGTTATTATGCAAAGTAAGGAAAATTACACTAAACAACAGAAGAACAAAGAACAACAAAAAGAAGTTCAATACAGTGGACGCTCACAAATAAGAATTATTTTGTTTTTACGGTAATTCTAAATTCTGAAATATTATTATTTCTGGATGTTTATTTTTTTTAATATATAAAAAAGAAAAATGTAGTAAATTTACATCAAAGACCTAAAAAAAATCATTTTTTGTAGTTATTTCTATTAATAAAAACAACAAAACAAAAGGTAAAAGTCCAGTGTAAGTTCTTTTATAATTAAATATATAAATATGCATTAAATAAAAAAAAATCATTCCAATTATTATATTTAATATATTTTGGCAGTTAAAAATAAAAATAGCTAAATGTATTCGCTAAAAAAAAAATAATTTCAATAATAAATGATAAACAAATAATTATTTAATTATAATTAAACTGAAGGTTCGAATTTGTGAGCGTCGTCTGTAATATTATTATTATTATTTTTATAGGTAAGTCTAACTTTAATATATTTTTAATCAAATTTAGTTTTAAGCTATTTGATTTATAATATTTTTATTTTTAATTTAATTTTGTATTTTAAAAAAATTAAATTACTGAATATTTGGCCTGCTTTTCTCAGCTTTAAATTCACAGTTTCTTAAGCAAAACTTTGTTCCAAATTCCAATAGTAAAATGTAAATGTTTGTAGCTCAGTGTAAAAGAAGCAGTAATCAAACACGAGGCAATTACAGCGTCTGCTGCAACTGCAACTGAAACTGCAAACTGCAAACTGCGGATGCAAGTGGCAACGATCTTCAAGTGTCTCTCTCTCTCTCTCTCTATCGGATAGTAATGCCGCCAGTGCGGATATGGCAAAGTGGCAAGTTGCCATCGGCAATGTTGGCAATGCTGGGGGGAGGGGGTGTGGGGAGGCATATAATGGCTGAAATGTTGCATTGAAAATCGCGACAAACAATGAGAGCATCTGCAGCTGTTTAAAGCTGTCGAGTGGCAGCTGTTGTTGCATGGGTGTTAGGGAGGGGGATGGATGGGGCAGCCAATGGCAACTGATGCAAGACAAAACTAAAGTGTATAAAAGCCACCGTGTGGTATCTTATTGGCATCAGTTGCAACTCGCTGCAAGTCAAGTTACAAACACAAAGGATTACAAATACAACAAAATGCTGAAATTGGTAAGTGTTGGAAAATCTAAAAAAAAAAAAGGATTCTATCTAATTAATTAATTTAAATAGTTGCTAACGCTGCTCTCATTATGCTACCTGGCCGCTGCTCGTCCTGGCTATCTGCATGGCCATCATCATCATTATCCGGAGTATCCAATTTTAGCGGCACATCATCATGTTGAGCCACTGCATGTGGCCAAGATTGTCCACTTGCCGGCTGCTGTTTCACATCAGAGCTCTACGGTGGTGCACAGTGTGCCACATCATATCATTAAGCCTGTGGTGCTGCCCACTGTGGTCAAAACCGTGGTGCATCCACCAATTAGCTATCATCCAGCGCCCATTATTAAGGCCTATCATGCCTACGATCCTTTCCATTATCATCATCATCATGATTTCCATGATTATCATCATCTGCATTAAAAGCACAGGGTATCGAACCTTCCATCACTTTGCTATTCTATAAAAATATAAAATGCTCTACGAATTTCTAACTACTGACTTGCTGTGTATGAATGTGTGTGTATAAAATTGTTGCTCTCAGAAATTACAATAAATGTATTAAAAATATAGTAAAATATATAAAAAAAATAAATAAAAATAATTAAAATAAAGAATTTTGTTGCAGCAAAATGTGTTAATTTAATACACCGATTTATTTCTTTTAAAATTACATCTATAAACTAGTGAAAAAATTAAAATAAATATAAAAATATTTAAATTAAAGGCTTCTGTTGCTGCAAAATGTGTAAATTGAACAAACCGATTTATTTTTTCTTAAAACGCGTCTTATAACCAAGTGAAAAAATTAAACAAAATATTTAAAAAAATATATAAAAATATTAAAAAAAATTTTGTTGCTGCAAAATGTGTAAATTCAATTCTTCGATTTATTTTCTTGAAAACGACACCTGAACACTAGTGAAAAATTGAAAATTCGGTTTCAATCATACAAATTAAATAATTTTGTACATATTGACAAGTAGCATATTGAAACAGCAAGTATTTAAAATTTGTTTTGCCTAAATGGTTAAATTATATAAATAAAATTATATAAAAAATAAATTTTACCTTTTTTTTACAATTTAAAAGAAAAATTTATATATTTGCTTGCTCTATTAAATGTTATTTAATTATTATATTTTAGTTATCAATTTTTTTTGCCTAATAACAATTGCCTTGAGTTTAATTCTTACTTGTTTTACACTGAGCTAAAATATGAACTTTTTACTATAAATTTTTATAAAAAAGTTTGATTTTATCAACCACTTCCTATATTTTTAAAAAATTTACTCAAGTTTTCAATATATTTAGTATAGGTCCTCTTAAAAATTATGCTTTTAATATATCTATATTTACAGCATTGTAACCTTCTCTACATGATCTTCCGATATCTCTAAATGAATTGCAATCAAAACTGTATAAAAAACAGAAATTGCTGTAATTTTTAGGAAAACTTTTAATTGAAAAACGATATTTTTGAAATAATATAATTTGTTTTATTTGATTTTCTTTAAACAAATTTTAAACTAATTATTAAATAACTATTTTCCAGTATGTTCCCGTAAATGCCTTTTAAGATGTGATTGCTTTGTAAATCTCATCTTGCAATGCGAACATTCAAATGGACGTTCTTCGGAATGAGTTCGCATATGTATTTTTAAATTTGCGGTCATATTAAAAGCTTTCGGACAAATGGAACATTTAAATGGACGTTCCTCCGCCGTATGGGTACGAATATGATTTTGAAGCTGTAATTTCTGTTTAAAAGCCAATTTACAATGGGTACATTTATAAGGAAGTTCTCCTGTATGAATGAGAATATGTCTCTTTAAATTACAGTTCATTGTAAAGGCTTTTGGACAGTGTGAGCACTTATATGGCCTTTCTCCAGTATGTGTTCGCATATGGTGTTTTAGATTTGCTTCGTTTGTAAAAGTCAAATTGCAATTCGAACATTTGAAAGGCCGTTCTCCTGTATGAATGCGTATATGATTTTTGAGAATAAAACGTGTGTTAAAAGTCATCTTACAGTTATCACACTTGTAGGGTCTTAGCCCACTGTGGACGTTACTAACATGTTTCTTCAGATATTTGTTAGTCAAAAAGGTCTTTGGGCACTGAGAACACTTGTATCGGAGTTCTTCGGTGTTCTTTTTAGAACAACTCGCCATCTCCACTTGCAATTCTTCCAGTGCTGTCGATGCACGTTTGGTGCTTGGTTTTGTTTCTCCAAAGCTTTTAGATCTGAGCTGATATCCTTTCTTTGAAGTGCTTGGTTTGGGATTGGAAATGTCATCTATTGAACTGGAGCTCTCCTCCAGGATGAAGTCCAATGAAGAACTATCATTCGTTGAATCTGCGCTGTTCTCTAAGAAATCCGATGAGGAACGATTTAATTCATCATTTGTTGCAACAGAGCTCTCCTCAAAGAAATCCAATGAAGCACTTTCCATTCGCTTTAATTCCTCATTTGTTGAAGCTGAGCTCTCCTCCAAGTTCAATGAAGATCTGTGCTTCAATTCAAGTTCATCTTCCGATTCGATATTGAGTTCGATTATATTTTTGTCAGCTCTAGCCTTCTGCAGTACTTGACTCTGCTCAAATCGACGTTTCCATCTAAATGATAGTTGAATCCTTACACTGCAGGATACGCATATCATTTGTGAGAATTTATCACTCAATTTTGCTTTGGTGTCAACAAACTCATTTACCATTTCAGAAATACTGCATGAATAATCGGGCAAAGGCTGTTCACTGAATATATTTAATAACATCTCGGAGACTGTACCACAGGATCGACAATTATCCATATCTTATATATCAATATATTTTTGTTTTGTAAGAGATGATACTCTGTTAAAGGCCTACTTTGTACTGACTTGCTCTGCAACGTGATATCTCCTTTTATTTTGTATTTTGCTGTTTTTATTTCTCTACCTATTTATTCTGTTCTCTTAGGGTTTTTCTAAAGGTTTCACAAATATGTGAAATATTTAATCCTAAATATTTGCTAACAGCCTGCGTTCAAAACGAGTTTTCAAAACCGGTTTTTGCTTGAGATCAAAATACAGGTAGTCAGTCTGTCTATAGGTAGCAATAAGTTCACAGCTGCGTTCAACCCTAAGAACGGTATTTAAATTACAGGTAGATGCATAAGAACACAGCTGCAGCAACCTTTATATCAACCCAAGCAAATGTGTCCAGGAATTACCGAACCTAACACAAGAGAATCAAGAGGTAGGCAATAAGAAAGGCAAAATTTAAAATTTAAAATAAAAGAATGCATCGCACTACCGAGTGAATCAGTACAAAATAAACCAATGGAAGTGTATCATCTCTAAGAATACATAATTATATTGCAAAAATCAAATATGGAAAATTGTAGATCATGTGGAACAATCTGTGAAATGTTATTAAATATATTCAACGAACAACCGTTGCCCGATTATTCCTGCAGTCTTGCGGATATGGTAAATGAGTTTTGTAACACCAAGGCGAATCGTGATGATAGGTTCTCACAAATGATATGCGTATCCTGCAGTATAAGGATTCAACTATCATTTAGATGGAAACGCAGACTTGAGCAGAGTCAAGTACTGCAGAAGGCTAGAGTTAATATTATTAATGATAAAAACATAAAAAACACAATCGAACTCAATATCGACTCGGAGGATAAACTTGAATCCAAGCACAGTTCTTCATCGGACTTGGAGGAGAGCTCAGCTTCAATAAATGAGGAAGTAAATCGAAAGGATAGCTTTTCATTGGACTTAGAAAAGAGCTCAGCTGGAACGAATAAGGAAGTAACTCAAATGGATAGTTCTTCATTGGATTTCTTGGAGGAGAGGTCAGCTGCAACAAAAGATGAATTAAATCGTTCCTCATCGGAGAAGAGCGCAGATTCAACGAATGATAGTTCTTCATTGGATTTCATACTGGAGGAGAGCTCGAGTTCAACAGATGACATTTATAATCCCAAACCAAGCACTTCAAAGGTAAAAAAGCGTCTTCAAAAGAAGAAGGAAGAATGTCTATACAAGTGTACTCAGTGTCCAAAGACTTTTTCGACTGCTAAACTTCGGAAGAGTCATGTTTGTAACTTCCACTCTGGGGTAAAACGCTTTAAGTGTGATCAATGTGAATGGGCTTTTAAAACGAAATTTCTTCTTGAGAGACATATTCTCATCCATACAGGGGAACTGCCATTTAAATGTTCGTATTGCAGTAAGAGCTTTAGACAGGATTCAAATCTAGTAAAGCATATACGGATACATACTGGAGAAAAGCCATACAAGTGCACACATTGCCCAAAAGCCTTTAGAAGTGGCGGTCAACTGAAGGTACACATGAACACTCATAAAGATCGTTATAAATGTACAAATTGTGCAGAGACTTTTAAAAGTAAATTACAACTTAAATCACGTATTAAAACACATCATACACCACAAATTCCCATCGACACGCTGAGTTCTTTTGAATGTGACCAATGCACAAAGGTTTTTAAACGTAATTCACAACTTATATCACATCTCAAAACACATCGGAAATCGACTATTCCCACCGATACGGGAGATTATGCTCATAAATGTACATATTGTACCAAGAGTTTTAAATCGAAAAGAAATCTTGAAAATCATATTATGACCCATACGGGTGAACGTCCATTTGAATGATATATTTGTGACAAGTATCTCTTATCAGACATATACGGAAACATACCTGAGAAAAGCCATTTATGTGTGAATACTGTTTTAAAACCTTTTTAGACAAATGTTATTTAAAGAAACATATTCAGGATTATCATTTTAATGAAAAATAATGTTTCAAATTTAACAATTAAAATTGTAAATAAATTGTAATTAAATTTCCACATTTTTTACTTTTTATTTGAACTGAAACTTTGTAGTACAATTGAAAGAATTTTCTCTGCAAAGTTGATTTTTAAAGCTAGAAATTTTCTTTAAGATAAAGAATACTTTTATCCTTTTCAAGGATGCCTTCTACAACTTTATATGACAACTCAATGGGTAATCTAGTTATCCACCGTGAAGATAGGTTAGTTTAATTTCGCTTAAGAAATTATATATATTTTTATATAATTGAATGTGTTATTTTGAGTTTAACATTAAAAAATAATTAATATATATTTTCATTAAAAATTAAATTTTATGTTAAGCTAAAAAATGTTTATTAAAAAAAGGTAATAAAAGTTTTTTACAAGCCAAATTATCTAATTTTATTAAGCCTAGGCGGCGTAATCGATATAGTATCAATTAAACAATGACGTCAGCATTAAAAGCGAATAAGCTTCTTCTCTCTCTTTCTCTCTCTCTCTCTCTCTCATTTGTTTTAGCCGGAAAGATGGCCTATAATTCAGTTAAGCCATCAGACAAACCGCTAACTGCACTGTCTGGCAGTGATGCTTTTAGAGGGGAAGGTGTAAGGTGGCTGTAAGGCGAACCAGGTGACATAATTAGCATGTAATCAGCGGGGATATCACTTGACACCAGTGGCAGATACATGAATAGATGCTTGGTTAGTTACTTGAATTGGATAGCTGATGGTTGGCACAATTCCCAAGCTTATGAGATGCCAGCAAGCACAGTGGGACAATTTGAATAGTTTTCTATTAAAAAAGTCACTTTAGCAATCAGCTAATAACTAATCTTAATGATTATATTATTTTTTTTTTGTATTTAAGTTCTACTGTGCATTCTTCGAAGCGTAGAGCTCTGACCCATTAGCACAAGGCCTACCTTTAGGAATTTTTTGACTAAAAATGTCTTAAATTTTTTGCTTAAACGCCATAATCTAAAAACTAAAGCTAAATCAATCAATAGTCCGTGAAAATGTACATTAATGTTACTAATTTAAATATATATATATAAATTGTGGGCGGATTAATCTCAAATTATTTTCAATTATTTGTAATTGCCAGAAGAAGGTTTATAGAAAAGAAAATGTTGTGAAAACTTTTCGCAAAAGTCGCTAACGCCTCAACAGAAATACTCACTGTTAACGTATACAGCACTGTTAATGAATACATCACTGTTAATGAATACAGCACTGTAAACGTATACAGCATTTTTACAACAGTAGTACGAAAATACATAATCTATGTCAGAAATGATGACATAATAAAAAAATCTATAAAGTTAACAGCTGTTAAAAAGAGAATTTCCTTAGGAAATGTAAAAGTCTTAGTAAGAAAACTTTTCATATAGATATACCAAATATCAGGCTTGAAAAGAAAGCTAAACTATTAATCAAAATTTTCTCGTTTCAGCTCTAATTTATAGCACAAAAAGTAACAAATTTGCCCAGAGTAGCACCAGAGACACGTTGCCTGCACGTTTGTGTGTGTCTGTGGCAACAAATGTAGTTTCAGTGTTATGCAAATGAGTGCATTAAGTAGCAAAAAATAAAAAATAAAACACACACAAGTGCAGAAAGTGCTACAAATGTTGCTAAAGATAGTTATAGATAGATACAACTACTCTTAATCTTTTTTTCTCACTTATGAAACGCTGCACGTTGTCCCAAGTTTTTTTTGTTATATTTCAAGTTCAAATTGTGCTTGCTAAGTACCTTTGAAATTTACACAACTGTTTGCATAAGTCTATGCAAATTGTATGCCAATTATTCAGATCAAATGTGTGTGTAGTCGCAACAGTCATAAATCAATTGGCAGTTCATCCAACAATGACAACCAGTCCGCCCCATAAGTCCACATAAATTAGCAGTATTTAGTTGAAATTATATTAATTACGACTTTATGGAACTTAAAGCCGACAACAGCTATTAAACAATTTATAAAAGTGGGTGAAAAGCTGCCAGATAAATTGTTAAATAAATCCGCATTAAATTTTAAGCAGCAAATAGTTGATTATTTCCTTAATTAAATAATTTAAAGCTAATCAAAGTTTTTGTGGTCTTTTTAACAGACCTTAACCCTGAATTTGGCTATTGAACAAAAAACTTTGGCACAGCAGCCGATGAGGGGGTAAAGTAGGAATAAAAACCACATAACTGACAAAAGTCAGCTGATATTTATATAATTTCTGTATAATAATAATTTAATTATTATACACTGTACAAAAACAGGGTATTTAAAACAGCGACCGTAAATAATGATTATATTATTTTATTAATCGAAAAATCTTTCACTTTTTGAAATGTGCCAAAATACTCTTTTAAAGAAAATTTATAATTTTTTAACCTGATTTTCTCTTTCATAAAATAATGATTAACTTTCAACTAAGCCAAAAATAATTATTTTTGATTAAAAATCAAAACTCATAAAAAAACAGCCTATTCAATCTATTTGTAAGTTTAAAGAAATTCGTGAAAAAAAATATTTCTATAAAAATAATAATTATTTACTTTTTAATTTTTTTTTTTCAGTAATATTTTTCATGAAATGTTAAGTTTGTTATTTATTTAAATATAAGAAATTCGGGATCTCGACTATAGTACTCGTACTTGTTTTTTAATTTTCAAGGGAAGCTCTTAACTATGAAATAATTAATTTTGCAGAGAGAATTGCAAATCTTTCGTATCTTTTGAACAGAGTAGAAAAATCTTGAAATTTTAATGCAAATTTTAAAGTTACTTTAATTTATACTAAGACATAAGTTTTTAGACAAACTTTAAACTTTATTTTTCATTTGTATCATCTTATAATATTTTAACAAATTCAAATATCTTTTAAAACATCTTAAGTATTAATATTGAAGACTCTCGCTCGTGTTTCTTTAAAGTTTTCCCAATTTGAATAGAATCTTTAGTATTTTTGCCTGTTTATTTAGAATGCTCCTTATGAGTGCCCATATGTCTTTTCAAATGTGACTTCTGTATAAAAGTCATCTTACAATGGTTACACTCATGAGGACGTTCTCCAGTATGAGTGCGCATATGTCTTGTCAAATCTGATTTCTCTATAAATGCCATCTTACAATGGGTACAATTATAAGGACGTTCTCCAGTATGAGTGCGCATATGTCTTATCATATTTGATTTCACATTAAATGCCATCTTACAATGGATACAATTAAAAGGACGTTCTCCAGTATGAGTGCGAATATGTATACTTAGTTGAATTTTCTCTATAAAGGCTTTTGGACAGTCTGTGCACTTATACGGCCTTTCTCCGGTATGTATCCGTATATGCTTAATTTGACGTCCTCTGTTTGTAAAAGCCTGTGTGCAATAGGTACACTTGAATGGTTTTTCTCCGGTATGTGTGCGAATATGCACTTTTAGAATTGCTTTACGTTTAAAAGTCTTTTTGCAATAAGTACATTCGAATGGTCGTTCTCCCGTATGGGTTCGAAAGTGATTGCTTAGACATTGTTTGTGGCTAAAAGTCTTCTCACAATGGCTACATTCAAATTTACGTTCATCTGTATGGGTGCGTATATGATTTTTAAGCCTTTCAGTAGTTAAAAATCTCTTTGAACACTGAGAACAGTTGTATAGACGTTCATCGGGCTTCTTTATATTGCTGTTGAGTTTTTGTTTTACGCTCTTGGTCTTCTTTTTAGAACAACTCGCAATATCTTCAAGTAAGTCATCCGTATACTTTGATGCACTGTTGCTGCTAACTAAGGTGTCTCCATGGCTTTTAGATCTGAGATGATATCTTCCCTTTGCACAGGTTTGATTGGTTTTGGAAATCTCTTCAGTTGAAATTGAGCTCTCCTCCAGGATGAAGTCCAATGAAGAATTATCATCCATTGTATCTGGGTTCTTCTCGAAGCAATCCAATGATGAACTATCCATTCGACTTATTTCCTCATTTGTTCCAGCTGAGCTCTCCTCCAAGTCCAACGAAGAACTGTTCTGCGATTCAAGTTTTGAGTCACTGTCCATGAGTTCGACTATATCTTCTTCATTAATTATATTCGCCAAAGCTTCCTGCAGTACTTGACTTTGCTCAAATTTACGTTTCAATCTAAATGATAGTTGAATCCTTACACTGCAGGATACGCATATCATTTGTGAGAACCTATCATCACGATTCGCCTTGGCGTCAACGAACTCATTTACCATATCTGCAAGACTGCAGGAATAATCGGGCAATGGTTGCTCGTTAAATATATTTAATAACATCTCGGAGTCTGTATCACAGCATCGACAATTTTCCATATTTGATTTTGCAATATAATTTTGTATTGTAAGAGATGATACGCAGCCGAAGGTTTATTTTCTACTGACTCAATCTGCATCGTGATATCTCCTTTTATTTTGCAGTTATTATTCTCTACCTATCTGTTCTGTTGGGTTATTTCTGGTCACATTTGGTACAGAAAATTCGGCTTATTCAAAGATTGTTGCAGCTGTGTTCTTAGTTCTTCTACCTGTAAGAGTATTAGCGATCCCTTAGGGTTGAACTTAACTATAGACAGGCTGCTTACTTGGCTACCTGAATTTTGATCTCCTTTGCTTGCATATAAAATTTATACATAACCGGTTTTTAAACTTGTTTCTGTTCCAGACAGGCTGGTAATATATATTTAGGGTTCAACTTGGGATTAAATATCTCACATATTTGTCAAGGATATCAAGGTTTTTCATGTTTCTGTTGTTAGGGACGCTATTTTATGTTTACTCATTATTATTTCATTCGTTTAATAAAAGTATAAATAATTTATATTTTATGTTGTTAATTTGAAGTATTTGTATGTATATGAAGTTTATGTATGTATATGTATGTGTAATAAATACACACATTTATATGTATATTAATATTTATTAAATTAGTTAAAATCCTTCTACGAGTTTAACATTATTAAAAAAAAAAAAAGCCGGAGCTTTTGACTATGAAAACAGAAAGATTTAGCGAGAAAAAGCTGAATTGGCGACAGTGTTACCTCGAGCCGGCGCGCCGCGGCATCTCTGACTGATGTATTCTGCAGTCGGCGTCGCTGCAGGCGTCGATCGTGTACGTGCCAAATTCTCTTTATTGGTGAGCAACATACATATGTACATATGTCGGTCCGTTTTATATCTTTTGCTATTTTTCGGTCGCAACAACCGTTATTCCTTTGCTTCTGCTCTGCAGCTGCGTTCGAGTTGTTAGTTTCTCGCTCCCAGGCACCGTTATTCCTTTGCGTGGACTATGCAGCTGCGTTTGAGTTGATAGTTGCTCGGTCGCGGGCACCGTTATTTCAAGGAATAACGGTTGACTTGTTTTGCGTCATGTTTTTGTGGTTTGTTGCTACGCTCCTCGTTGTCCCTTATCGGTCTTTTTTTAATATAATTTTTTTGTATTCTGCATTTATATTTATTTACGTACATACATATGTTAAAAGGAAAATATGGAGTTTTGTTATTGTTTCTATAGCTTAATCAAATTTTATTAGGTTCAGAGCAATATATCGTGTACTATAAATATAAAGAACAGGTTCTGAGAAGAGAGTTGCTAATGTTTTATTTGTTTTGCCATGGTCAAAAATATAGATAAGGCATATTTAATATTCAACAGCCTAAATCTAAATTTATATTCTTGGTTTTTATAAAAAAGACATTTTCAATATATGTAAATAAAATAATGAACTAATTTAAAAAAAAAAATAAATAAATATAATAAAATAATATAAACAAGAAAGAAACGGCTATCTTTATGAAGTAGAAAAACGCCTTAGGAAAACTTCTTATACAATATCAAAAAATAATTTAAAAAATAATAAATAAATATAATTATAAATAAAGTTCATTAATTAAGCTCTAATTACTGATATCATTCCCTGTTCTAATCTAAAGTTCTTTTTTCACTCGGAAGTTGAATTGAGTTAATAAAATTAATCTGAAAATGCTAAATATACGCAATATGCTTCAATTTTTTGCTATGTAACCTCGTCTTGGATGCTGAGTTTGACGTGCGACTAATGAGATTTGCAAGACTGCAGGAATAATCGGGCAATGGTTGCTCGTTAAATATATTTAATAATATCTCGGAGTCTGTATCACAGGATCGACAATTTTACATATTTAATTTTTCAATATAATTTTGTATTGTAAGAGATGGTATACTGCCAAAGGATTGTTCTATACTGACTCGCTGTGTAACCTGATAGCCCTTTTTATTGTGTATTTTGGATATTTATATTCTACCTGGTTGTTCCCTTCCATTAGGTTTTTTTGGGCACATTTTTTTTGGGCTGATATAAAGTTTTCTACCTCTAATATTAATATGGTCTTTAGGGTTGTTCCCAACTACTGACAGACAGACTACCTGAATAAGTTGTTGTACGCTTACCAAATAATAAATAATTAACTCAGTAAATATAAGGTGATTCCAAGCCCCACCGTATATTATTATGATACGTACTATACTATTATAGTATATATCAATACTATACTTGTCTTAAAGAATATAAAGTGAAATACTATTAGAAATTTTATGAAAAAGATAATACATAATTATATATTAATATTTTCTTCTAAATAAAAAGACTATAGGCTATCGAATTTGCTTTATCTGTTCCTATTCTCAATTTCCAGCTACTGGCTATTTAACAGTCAAAATAAAGCATATTTAATTTTTCATTTTGATGAAATATCTAAGATAAATTGCATGATGTGCATTTGTTGCAATATTGCACAAGAAAAACTCTTGACAATTGACTAACAAACTGAGCACATTAATCATTAACTATTTGCCAACAACAAACAGCTTTTAACTTAACTTAATATATGCGAGCCAAAAGTGCAAAGTGCAGACAGCAAAATGTTCAGTTAACTTCTTAGCTCAACTCTCAGACAGTCTTAGCCATATGATTAACAATCGAGCTGTTGTTTATATTGTGTAAAATAGTTTATGTATTGAGATTTGTTATTTTTTTTTTTTTATAAATATCGAAGGTGTTCGAAACGCATGCAACAATTGTCAACCATACGACGCGTTGCACGATGCTGCGGGCATAGATTACAGACATGTGTACACTTAAAGAAATTGCTTTTAAAATTTAAAATACTATTTTAGAAATTTATAAGAATTTTTATATATATTTTTAAAATTTCATTTAAATTTTAAAATGAATTTTTAAAGCATTTTTAACATATTTTGTCTCTTCTGCTCTTTAACAAAATATAAAATAAACTTTAATTTAAAATTTAACAACTTTTTTTTTTTAAGATTTTTTTTATTTGGAATAGAATTCACCAAAAATATGTGCATTAATCTGAAATTCAAAATACTCTATATTTACTACCACTTATTTGTTATTTATTTAAATAAAAATTTTCAAATATTTGTAGTCTTTAAAATCTCTAATAAAAACTCATGCTAAGTATACTAAATAAATCTTTAAGAGCTATGTTGATTTTTAAATTAAATAAAATATTATTTAAATTCTTTTTTTTATTCCAAAAGTAATAAAATATATTTTCAAGAAAATAAAAAACAATCTTGAATGCACAATTCTACATTAATATTATTTTTTTGACATTTGCAAATAAAATATTACTGAAATTAAAATTTTGAGCTTAGTTTAAAAAATTAGTCGAAATTATTTTTGTTTTAACAAAAAAATTCCCTAATTGATTTATTACACATTTATAGCCCAAAAATATTTGTAATCAATTAAATATCAATGAAGTAAAAAAATTCCATGATTATTTTTAGCTATATATTCAGACAAGTGATTTATAAAATTACAAACTAAAATATTTGTTTAAAAACTCGGCAATTAATTGAAGATACTTAATTAATATTTAATTGATTTCAGAATTTTTCAATCTCCATTTTTTATATACTAATATTTAGCCCCAACTTTTGGTAATCGAAAAATTATACCTTAAATGAGAAATTTATGCTTATTTTAAGATATTCTGAATTTAGTTTAGTTACAGCAATGTTCTAAACAATATCCTTGTTTATTTTTCTCAGTGTATAACCTGTTGGCCAAGCAGCCAAGCAAAACTGGCCGCTTGAGAACCTGAACGTAAGTTGAGAACCTGCCCCCGGAAGGGTTTTCAAATGCAACAAACTGTCGCGTGTTATATTTGCAGCCAGGCCAAATGTGATGCAGAGTGCAGAGGCGTTTGACACACACCCCTATACACACACACACACACCTACCAGCTGATGCACTGACCATTTGAAGCAATATTAGAACGATTATTTCTGGATTATTTTCCGTATAAATAGTCGTGTGTTTAATGCAATTCTATGTCAAATCGTTTTTAACCATCGACACAATAAAATGTTCAAGCTGGTAAGTAAAAAGATCGACACAGATATATATACTATATAGTAATGAAAGATCAACTTACCTGTTTAATTAATTGTGTTCTAATTTCTTATTTTATTTACAGTGCGTATTTGTTGCTCTACTCAGCCTGGCAGCGGCTGCTCCTGCTCCGGCACCTGCACCCGCACCAGCGCCAGCTCCTGGCCTGATTGGTCCTGCTTTGGTTTCACCCTGGGGACACACCGTGCTTGCCCCATCTGTGGTGCATGCCCCACTTGCACATGGACCCCTTCTTGCCGGTCCACATGTTGTGAGCGTTGTGCCCGGCGCTGTTTCTCATATTGCCATTCATCAGGCACATCCTTCACCGGTTCTGGTCAAACATTTGTGGTAAATAGTTTGAAGATATCACAACAATCACAAAAAACAACTCGAAGCCACCCAGCAAAATCCTGTCCAGAAATTGCGTTTACTGCTATAATTTCATGTGCCCTGTTTATGGAAGAGAAATCAAACAAAAAGAAAAATGTCAAAAAAAATGTTTAGAATTTATAATTTTTGAATGCAATAAAAGTGCTCTTACTTAAATAATAACTAAAGCAATTTAACTTAAATTAATCAAAGTTTATTAAAGTATTTATCAAGACAGCCCAAAAGTATGTAATATAATTGTATCTTGTTTCTTATACGGTATAAGAGTTGAGTAGAAGACGGCCAAGCAGCTAGATTTTCGCGATTATAATTTATTTTACAGTGAAAACTCTGCTAACAGACGAAATTTTTTCTTAGACGAACATTTTTTTTATAAGCATTGTTAAAAAAAAATAATTGATTGAGGAGGGCAATTCTAAGCTAACCAAAAAAAGCCCCACGGTCGCTGTGCACTCAAGGGAGTTTTCACTGTTTTGAAATTAATTTTGAATAATTTTTTCTTTATTTTAAGTCGATAAAAAACCATCCTTAAAACAGAAAATCAGCACTCTACATATATTTACTTTTTTTTTTTTTTGAGTGACAAAATCGAAATTATAAAATAATTCCAATATTGATATTTTATTTTTGCGCGTAAAAAAATAATTGTAGTTAATTAAATGATTGATTTTTTTGGGTAAAATATATACAAACAGTATGAAAAAATTCTAAAATATACTGGAAGTTCGAAATATGTACTATAATCTATAAAAAAAACGTTATAAAGCAAAAAAAAACACAGTTAATTTTTATCAAAAATTAGAGACTTTCTGTAAAAGGCATAAAATGCACCGAATGCGTAAGACAATTTTAATAAAAATTAAAGTGAACCACAATTAATAAAATGCAACAATATCAATATTAAAAAAATAATAATTATATACGTGCTAGCCTGTTAAAAAACTGCTTTAGCTTTTAAATAAATTTTTCACAATTGTTGTATAAATGGAACATAAAAATTTATTAAACAAAAATCATAAATTTCTTATCACAATCAATTATCAAAGTTATTTATCATTTTAATGATAATTTAATGATGCAGAGTGTAGGCCAAAGGAGCTGAGTGCACCACAGATTTAATCAAAGGAGCTGAGTGGACAACTGGCAGCACAGGAGCAGAGTGGACAGCATGGACAACTGGAGCAGCATGGACAGCATGCACAACTGGAGCAGCATGGACAGCATGAACAGCAACGGCAGGAGCAGAATGGTAGGTGGTCTTCAGAACTGGAGCGACAACATGTTGGACAACTGGCTTGCTGTGTACCTGGGTGATGCTCTGATGGGAGACAGCAGAGGGTGCACTATGGACCACATGGCCCACCTTGGCCAGGACAGGCTCATGCACCACATGGTGAGTCTCAATCAGACCAGCGCTGACGGAGGCAACCAGGAGAGCAATAATGGCAACCTAAAGACAATAGAAAATGCAATTAAAATCAAGTCAAGAGTTAATATCAAAGTGAAACTTACAAATTTGAACATTTTAAAAATTGTGCGTGTTTTATAACTTGCTCTTGAAACGAGTAGAAACAAATTGTGACTGATGATATTTCTGAGTTTGCAGTTGCCTTTTTATACTATAGAACCGAGTACATAATATATATTATATGATATGTGGGAAGTTATCAAAGTTGAAAAAAACCTTTAAGAAATCACAAACAAATTGTTTGACCTTCATTACGTTTCGAGCATAAAAACCTAAAACCGAAACTAAAACCGAAACCAACAAGTTTGAATGCGTTCGTGTTTGTAATTATTTCCGATTGCTGCAGCTGATGATGAAGTCGACGACGTCTTATCACTGGTAATTCAAGGTGGACGACCTGGCCAGCTAGTCAGCTGATATCTCGGGTCTCTTTAAGCCGCAATTGCTATATAAGCATATTGCGCAGAATCCAACAGCATCAGTCAGCATCATCAGCTTCTACAGATTTTAACAAACAAAAAAAATCAACAAAAAAAACCAAAATCAAAATGTTCAAATTTGTAAGTTCATTTTGGCGATTATTCCCAAGTTCAAGTTAATTTCAATTATATTTTCTAACGTCTGAAGGTTGCCATTATTGCTCTCCTGGTTGCCTCCGTCAGCGCTGGCCTGATTGAGACCCACCATGTGGTGCATGAGCCTGTTTTGGCCAAGGTAGGACATGTGGTCCATAGCGCACCCTCTGCTGTCTCCCATCAGAGCATTACCCAGGTACACAGCAAGCCAGTTGTCCAACATGTTGTCGCTCCAGTTCTGAAGACCACCTACCATTCTGCTCCTGCCGTTGCTGTACATGCTGTCCATGCTGCTCCAGTTGTCCATGCTGTCCATGCTGCTCCAGTTGTCCATGCTGTCCACTCTGCTCCTCTGGTTCATTCTGCTCCAGTTGTGCACTCAGCTCCTTTGGCCTACACTCTGCATCATTAAATTACCATTCAAATGATAAATAACTTTGATAATTGCTTGTGATAAGAAATTGATGATATTTTGCTAAATCAAATTTAAATTTGTTTTGTTATTCAATTAAAAAGAATATATATGAAAATAAAAAAAAGTATTATTGAAACATAAATTATGGTTTTATCAATTTATATATTAAACAAATTAATTGGAAAATTTTAAAATATATATTAAACTCCTCAAAAAAAAAATAAATCTAGCCAAGCACAAAAGAAAACTCAGCTCTTTAGTGTATTTTAAAAAGAGTTAATCGTAGTGCAAGTTTTGTTATTAAAAAAACCAAAAATTCCTTAAATAAAATATATCTTAATAATAAAAAAATATTTTTATATATAATTCTCAACATAATTTTTATTTAAAACAATAACAAACAAAAACCAACAACAATGCAGAGCTTAAAAATGCTTTAAGCCTAAACCAAAAGGCGTTTCGTATATATGACTCAAAGAAAAAGTCAAGAAAGTCTCCATTATGGCCAATTCTCTAGAGAATGTAGTATTCCGACTGTTTGAATCGAACAAACATATTTCATTCCTTTCTTGATCCAAAGACAAAGCTTCTACAGCTGGCACAAGTGTCACAAGGCAGGCAATCAAAGCCAAGGAATACAGCAACTGTTGAAAGAGTATTTATATATTTTAATAAATATATACTTAATAGAAAATTTGAATTATGCTCTTACCGCTCTATGCATTTTGTTGGGCAGTTGGTAATTGGATTTAGTCTTAGTTTGAATTGGTTAGCACCAAACTCCAGTAAGAACTCATAACATATTGAGGCCTAAGACACGTTTATATAGCAAAAAATATTGACAAATTATTTGAACCAATTTGTTGGCACAACAAGCAAATAATGTATCAATAAATATAATATTAAATAACAAAATGACAAATTGTTGCAATTCGTTTTGGTGGATTAGCTGAAGGCCTACAGAGTACAGAGTACGGAGCAATTAGCTGGAGAAAACTGTGCGCATTGTTGCAGCAATAAATATAAATAAATTGAGTGTATTGCTTACACATTTGTGCAGAGATTATAATTATTAAATTATATAAAATAAAAATTAAACAATAATATTGTATAAAAAAAAATTATAAAAAAAATATATATACAAAATATTTTTTAAAAGAAAAATTATATAAAACAAAATTATACAAAAACCCTTTTTCAATATTATATTTCTTATATTTTTAAATTGTCTTATAACTCCTCAGAATTTTCCATTTTAGGAAAATGTCCATGCTTAGCAAAAATTCCTTGTTAGAAGAATTTCCCTGTTAGGGCTGCGTTTGCGTCTGCAACAGTTTTAAAAAAAATTATATAAAGCAAAGTTATATTAATAAAATTATTTAAAACTAAATTATATGAAAACCAATTTTATCAATATTATATTTCTTATATTTTCAATAATCGAAATAATCTTAAACAAATTTCCTATAACTCCTGAGAATTTCCCATTTTAGGTAAAAGTCCATGCTTAGCAAAATTTCCTTGTTAAAAGAATTTCCCTGTTTAGGGCTGCGTTTGCTCCCGCAATAGTTCTTCAATATTATCTTATATACTTATTTTTGATTCAATTTAAATTTTTTAATAACATTACACATTTTTAAAATATCTAATTTTTTTTCTATTTTTTGCGATCACTAAAAACCCTATGCAAAGCTATAT
Source organism: Hirtodrosophila alboralis (assembly GCA_035043045.1). Classification (NCBI taxonomy): domain Eukaryota; kingdom Metazoa; phylum Arthropoda; class Insecta; order Diptera; family Drosophilidae; genus Hirtodrosophila; species Hirtodrosophila alboralis. The sequence goes on along the minus strand of JAWNNH010000727.1, from coordinate 57,394 downwards.
ATATAAATATATATGAAGAAGATATAAAGGATGCCGCTTTGCTCCTGCTGTGTGCATAATTAAATTGTACAAAATGTAAACAGCAAATAAAAACAATAAGTAAACTTAAAAAGACATAAAATAAAAACAAAAATAAAACAGAAGCTGACTTTAACTGCAGTTGCCAACAAGCCCACAAATTAGGATTTACGATCACGACAATGCAAAAGTCTTGTTGCGTATAGTTTTTCTGTGTATATAATTCATTTTCGTAAATATCTGAGATGACGTTTATCTTTAAGTACGTGTAACTGTCACGGCTTTAAGTTCCCTCCCTCTCTCCATACCATACCATACCATACCATACCATAAAAAAAAAGAAAAATAATAAAAAAGATCTTGTCAAAAATTGTGGGTTAAGTGCGCGTGGGGCTTGTCGTCTGCTCTCAGTGTATCCGAAATTTAACCTTGACATAGGGCCCGAGACTCGGAGCCCCTTAAGTGGGCACTTAATGGCGGCAGCTGCACTTGGTACGAGGTAGAGTATTGTTTTGTTTTTATTTACTTTTTTTATGATCAGAGGTCTGGCTTTGTCTGGCCATGAATCACAACAATCATCAACTGGATCTGTTGACCACGTTAATTCGGTTGTCGATGTTGCAATTTTTGCCTTTAATTTGAATATGCGGCGCAATCACAATTGCAATACGTGTATATAATTTATTTTCATATTGTTTTATTTCACTGAATATGTGAATGAATGAACAAAGTGACAGATAAATGTGTTCTGGATAATTTTTTAAAATTGTTTTAGCTTTAAAACTAATTCAAATTATAGATTTTTGGTGGCAAGCATCTCTGTTGAAAAGGTTTACAAATGTCTGGGAAAAACTTATTTAACCCATTTTATAATACAAAAAAAACCTATATTTATTGTAGTTGGTAATGTTGACTTTCAGGAAAAAACTAAACAATACGCCCTTTCTTTAATTTGAGCTGTAGGTAGGGCTTGGAAAATTCCTTAAATTTCAGCAGGCCAATATTTATATAACGCATAAAATTTCGCAACAAGCTATGGTTAACCCTAATGACCGCAATAATATTTCAGGTAGAAAACATTACGACACAGCTGCAACAAACTTTATATAAGCCCAAAAATAATGTGCCCAGGAATTGTACAATCAGGTAGAATAAAAATATTTAAAATACATAATAAAAGGATCAAGCACGCTGCAGAGCGATTCATTACAATATAAACCTTTGGCAGTGTATCATCTCTTACAATACAAAATTATATTGAAAAATCAAAAATGGAAAATTGTCGATCCTGTGATACAGACTCCGAGATGTTGTTAAATATATTCAACGAACAACCATTGCCCGATTATTCCTGCAGTCTTGCGGATATGGTAAATGAGTTTTGTAACACCAAGGCGAATCGTGATGATAGGTTCTCACAAATGATTTGCGTATCCTGCAGTATAAGGATTCAACTATCATTTAGATTGAAACGCAAATTTGAGCAGAGTCAAGTATTGCAGAAAGCTTTGGGAAGTATAATTAATGAAGAAGATATGGTCGAACTCATGGACAGTGACTCGGAGGATGAAATCGGATCGCAGAACAGTTCTTCATTGGACTTGGAGGAGAGTTCAGTTTCAACAAACGAGAAAATAAATCGAATGGATAATTCTTCATTGGACTTCTTGGAGGAGATTCCAGTTGCATCGAATGAGGAATTAAATGGAATTGAATCGAATTGTTCTCCATTGGATTGTTTGGAGAAGAACCCAGATACAATGAATGATAATTCTTCATTGGACTTCATCCTGGAGGAGAGCTCAATTTCAACTGAAGAGATTTCCAAAACCAAACAAACCAGTTCAAAGGGAAGATATCATCTCAGATCTAAAAGCAATGAAGACACCTTAATTAGCAGCAACAGTACATCAAAGTATACGGATGACTTACTTGAAGATATTGCGAGCTTTTCTAAAAAGAAGACCAAGATCGTAAAACAAAAACTCAACAGCAATATAAAGAATCCCGATGAACGTCTATACAACTGTTCTCAGTGTTCAAAGAGATTTTTGACTACTGAGAGGCTTAAAAATCATATACGCACCCATAAAGTACGTAAATTTGAATGTTCGTATTGCAAGAAGACTTTTAGGGATAAAGTAAATCTTATTGTACATATACGGACACATACCGGTGAAAAGCCGTATAAGTGCAAACTCTGCCCGAAAGCCTTCTCAGTCAGCCATAATCTGAAGAGACATATCGTAGTTCATACCCGAGTACGGCCTTATAAGTGCATACACTGTTCAAAACCCTTTAGAAACAACGATCATCTGATGCAACATATCAGCACTCATTCCGTAGAACGATCTTATAAATGTACCCACTGTACGGAGACTTTTAGCTGCAAAAAACTGCTTAACATTCACATTCGTACCCATACGGCAGAACATCCATTCGAATGTACTTATTGCAAAAAGACTTTTAAACTTAAAGCAAATCTAAAACTGCATATTCGCACACATACCGGAGAAAAACCATTCAAATGTACATACTGTTCAAAAGGTTTTACAACCAACGGTAATCAGAAGAAGCATATTTTAAGTCATACCGGAGAGCGACCTTATAAATGTATTCATTGTGAGAAGACTTTTAGCTACAAACATATTCTTAACAGTCACATTCGAACCCATACGGGAGAAAAACCATTCAAGTGTACCTATTGCAAGCAGGCTTTTAAAGACAGATCAAGTCTAATAAATCATATACGGATACATACCGGAGAAAGGCCATATAAGTGCACAGACTGTCCAAAAGCCTTTAAAGAGAAACATCAACTAAGTATACATATTCGCACTCATACTGGAGAACGTCCTTTTAATTGTATCCATTGTAAGATGGCATTTACTGTGAAATCAAATATGATAAGACATATGCGCACTCATACTGAAGAAGGATCTTCATTCAAATGAACTCATTGTCCTGAAATTAGTATTTTAGATATATTTAAGAGAATTGTAATTTAGTTTAATTTTTGGATTATACAAATAAATAATAAAGTTTATTTAAAAACAAGAATGAAACTGCTCTCTCCTGCGATCGATTCCTATGGGAGCTATAAGTAGTATATAGTAGTCCGATATTGATGAAACTTGGTTAGATTGTATAAATAATAATTCTACATCAAAACTGTTGAGTTTGGTTATAATACCTGGGAAAACAAAATAGTTTTTCATACAAGGAATTTTAAATCAATTTTTTCTATGGGAACTATAAGATATAGTAGTCCGATTTTAATAAAATTTGGTTAAATTGTATTCGTGCCAAAGTTATAATAACCATATTTTTATAGCCTTGCCAAAAGGTACTTTTCCGATCAAAACATAATATATATCTTACAGCTACCTTAGGAACGATCGGTCAAAAATAATTTTTTTTTTTAATTATAAAACCAAACTTGACAGATCGATGTAAAATAATGCTCTGAACAATCTGACTAGGTTTCATTAAAATCGGACCATTATATCTTATAGTTTTCATAGGAATAATCAGTCGAAAATTGCTTAAAGGAAAAACTTTATTATTTTTCAAGATATCCAAATCAAACTCAAAAGTTCGATATAGAATTATGATTTTTACAATTTGACGAAGTTTGATAGAAATCGGACATAAATCGAAATCCCAATTTATCCTTTCTTAACTTTATTTATACATACTTAACCTAACTTTACCTAACCTAAAAACGTATAGCCTATTTTATTATGCCTTAAGAGATGATATCGACTATATATAACTTTCATAATTACTCTTGCTCTATTCATATTAAATTATATCGCAACATAATATTTTTAAGAGCATAATTTTTACTTTCATTGGAATTCTTACAATCCAAAAGATTTAATTATAACTTTCTAAGCTAAAAATTTGACCTACATCATATAATAAAAGACTTACATAGACTTTAACATTCTCCCATATATTGATTAGACACTTTCGTCTTAAAAAGTCACATAACTCAATTGCTGCTGATGTTGCATCCTTAACTCTTATCCCTACAGGACACAAGACGTCACATGCGGCAACACATGATAAAATTAAATGCAACTGCTGTCAATGTAATGAGATTGCAACTCAATTAGAAATTACAGAATAGACTGTAGAAAATGTCAATGTAGATGACATTTGCTAGACGTAGATAAAAATTCAAATGCCAGGCGACGGCAGGATGAAGGATAAAGCTTATATATATATATATATATATATTTCACAGCCCACACATTATTTTTACAATTTGCGTAAAACGCAGCAGCCACAACTAAGGCCAATTACGAAGCTAAGTGGGTGCACGATAACAAACAAAAGATTTTATTTTATATTTATATATATATATATATATAATACAATAAGTACTTAGCTTCCTATCTACACACACAATTATATAGACTTACAATAGCCCAAACCTAGGTCAGTTAATGAACTTCCCATTTGGTACTTTGTTTGAGGCTTAGAAGCTGACAACAAACTGGTTTTGCGGCTCAAGTTCAAAACTATCGAGTACTTCGACTCGAAACCAGAATTGGAAGTCACCAAAAATAAATTTGTTAGATAAAAAAAAGCTGTTCAGCTTTTGTATAAAAGCAGTCAACGCATTGGCCAAACATCAACAGTTGCAATTGAAGCACAAATCAATTAAAACCAAACCAAACCAAAATCAACAAAAAATGTTCAAATTCGTAAGTGCAGTGAGAGCCTGAAATTATAAAATTATTTAAAACAAATTTTTGTATTAAATAATTTATAATTTTGGATGTTTTATGGCATAAAAAATATAAAAAATTATTTAAAAAATTTAAAATATTTACTGTTTTTCCTTTGCAGATTGCTTTCTTTGCCTGCATTGCCGTTGCGGCCGCTGCTCCTGGTCTGCTCGCCCAGACGCACTCCACCATTGTCCAACCCGCCGCTTTGCTGACCAAGACCGCCTATGTGGACACCAGCGCCTCCTCGGCCATCACCCATCAGAGCAATGTGAACTTGGTGCGTAAGGTTCCAGTTGTTCAGACCTATCACGCCGCTCCAGTTGTCCATGCCGCTCCAGTTGTCCATGCCGCTCCAGTTGTCCATGCCGCACCAGTTGTCCATGCTGCTCCCCTCCTGCACGCTGCCCCTGTTGTGCACACTCCCCTTGTGCATGCCGCACCCGTTGTAAGCACCTATGCTGCTGCTCCAGTCGTTCATGCTGCTCCCTTGTTGCACTCTGTCCCCGTGGTGCACTCAGCTCCTCTGGTCAAAACTGTTGTCAGCGCTCCAGTTGCCTACACTGCCATCCATAAGTAAAAATCTTTCCCAACTAACAAATAATTTTTTCTAAGCCATAATCACAGACAATAAAGAAATTGCAATTGTTTAGCAAAAAAAAAAATTTACTTTGTTTTAAATAATTTTTATAATTCATAAAAATAATAATAAAAAAAAAACAAAAGAGGTAAAAAAAATATGTACCTAAAAGACGCATTACCAGAAAATATTTCTAGACTGTAATTTAAAGACGGAAAAATTTTAAACAGTCGGAAAAAAATATAAAACAAAAAATTAATAAAAAATAAAAAAAAATAAAATAAAATGTTAAAGAAGAAAAAATATTTTATTTTGTTATTTTTATTTTTCATATTTTTTTTATAAATAAATATTATTTTTTTTCTTTTTTAAGTTTATATACATATATATATCTTTAGGGATATTTGGAATATTTTATTTTATTTTGTTATTTTTATTTTTGTTAATTTTTTTATATATAAATATATTTTTTTTCTTTTTTAATATTTCATTCTAATAAAAAACAAAAATAAAATAAAATATTTCAAATATCCCTAAAGATCATAATTTACCCAGTCTGAACTCTGTTAAAGTTCCCAATTAAGGAAAAATTGTTGAGCCAGAACAAGAGACAATAAAACATAAAAAACTTTAATTTATTTAGAAAAAAATTCCGAATTTTATTCTTTGTGAATTTTTTGTATAATTTAATAGTCGCTATATTGTTGTTTTTAATGTAACATTAATAAAACTACCTAAAGCTTATAAAACATTGCTTTTTAACAATTAAAAAACAATGACGTAGAAAAATCCATAGAAAATTCTATGTAAAGTACTAAAAAAATACAAAAAATATATATATACACAAAATAACAAAATATAATTAAAATACTTGTTCAGTTTCTCTAACTTGCATTTGTTTAGCGAAAAATTTGTAAAATCCTTTCTCTATAAAATCCTTTATAACCGAATATTGATTTATCTGGCTAGAACAGAAGGCAAATGTAACATAAAATGTCATATAAGTTATTGTTGAAGTTCTCAGAATTTTTTTGGACAGTCATAGAATTATAAATGCGGAGGAATATGTAAATAGAATTGTATAGAATTATATACTGCAATTGAGTTGGGAACACTTGAACCAAGAAACTGTCAAAAAACTTGTAAGCATTAAATGTTTTTCTATATAATTCTATAGAACTGATTAACATACAATAGAAATGACAAAAGTGAAATGTGAATTGAATGCAGTGCAAAAGTATAAAACAATGTGGGAAATTAAATATAGAATTATAAAAAAACACGTGTGTCATAGAATTGTTGAGTTCGACTTTCCGTGTAAATAGAAAATTATTGAAAATAGAATAATATTAAGTACAATAGTGCACAAAAGTGTGCATTAAAACGTGTAAATATTAATGAAATAATATATATAGCTTCGTTAATTATTCTCTAATGTGGGACTGCTCCTCTGCGTTAAAGGATTAAGATTTAATTTGGTTTATATAGCCCAATATATATGAGTAATATATTATATAGAGAACATCTAATCTAGTTCAAATTGTATAGAGTACACTGAGAAATATAATATTTCTAAATTAAACGCAATTTCTTTAAAGAATTTAATAACATCGCCATTCTGTCATTAAGAACGTTAAAATAAATAAAAATTAAATAATATAATATTATTAACACTCACTTGATTTTAAAACAAAAAAAAAATGTTCTCTTAATAATAAAAAAGTGTAATGTAGAAAAATCTCTATGCCTTATATACTGAGAGCTTACACCGTTTGGGAATTTTAGGCAAAATACAAAAATGAAAGAAAAACAGAGCTTAAGAGTATGTAACTCTGCATACACATACAGTGGGATATTATTATTTATTTTAAATATACTTATTTTTATTTATTTTTTTAATATATTTATTATTTATTTTTTAATTTTTTATTTTTTTTTTTACTTTTTAATATCTATTTTTATTTTATTTATTCTTTTTATATTTATTTTTATTACATTATTATTACTTATTACTTATTTTTATTTTATTTTTTAATATATTTATTTTTTTTTATTAATTTTTTATATCTATTTTTATTTTATATATTTTTTTGTATTTATTCTTATAACTTTTTTATATCTATTTTTATTTTACTTATAGTATTTAATTAATTTTTTAATATATTTATTTTTATTTTTTTTATTACTTTTTTATATATTTATTTTTTTTATATTTATTTTTTTTATATTTATTTTTTTTACATTTATTTTTATTACTTTTTATATCTATTTTTATTTTACTTCTTCTAGTATTATTTTTTTTTTTTAAATTATTTTTTTTGACAAGAGTTCTACTTCCATATGGAAGTCCGGTATTATAATTAAATTTTCTATTATGGAAAAGTTGGAACTTCTGTTAATTTTCTCAGAGTGTAAATCGTAATAATAAAACCGAAATAAGTAAAATATAGAGCTGCTAAAATATCAAACAACATTTAAATTTAAATATTTTTTCCTGTCGAACTAGGATAAAAGTTAAATAAATAAAATAATAAATTTTGTCAACATTTCATTATTTATTCAAATAGGCAACAATCAATTAAAAAAAAACTAAATGTTTCTAATGATGGTAGACATGGGCAACGGGGGCAGCGGCAACAAAGGACTTTACCACGGGCGTGGCAATGGTCTTAACAACTGGGGCAAGGACTGGAGTGATGATGGCCTTCTGATGGATCTGTGTGTGGCTCTGGTGGGAGACGGCATGGGGCACAGTCTTGACAACGGATACAGCAGGTGCCACATAGGTTTGATGGTGCACAACGGGTGCGACATGATGGACCACAGGTGCCACATGATGCACCACAGGTGTCACATGCTTGACGACAGGCACAATTGGTGCCACATGCTTAACGACAGGCACAACTGGTGCCACATGGTGCACCACAGGCACCACTGGAGCAATTGTCTTCACAACAGGCACCACCGGGGCAATAGTCTTCACAACGGGCGTGATAACAGCTTGATTGTGGAACTGGGTGAAGCTCTGATGGGAAGTGGCCAAAGGAGCGCTATGCACCACCTTGGCAACAACTGGGGCAACCACATGATGCTCCTCAACAAAACCAGGCGCAGCAGCAACAATGGTGGCCAGAGCACAAATGGCAATCTATATGAAATATGGAAAATATAACTAATTGCAGAATAAACTCCTTTTAGGACTTGCAACAACTTACAAAACGGAACATTTTGAATAAAATTTTAGTTTGGGTTGCAACACGAATTGAAGCTAACGAATAACTGTTGCTGTTTGGCCAACAGCTCAACTCTTTTATACAGCAAAAATGTTTGCCAAAGTGTCCTTCAAACAAATGATAAATTGGCAAACTTGTTTGAAACACAAAAATATCAAGCAAACGAATCATTGAACTTGAACTGGACAAATAGTAAAATGGCAAATAGGAGAGACTCCAGGTGCTATGTCTTTTAGGCCTGACAAAATAAATTTTAAAAATCACAAAAAAAAATAAAGCTAAAAATAAAGCCAACCTTCACTTGAAACTTTGACTCTGGAGCGCAACGAAAACCTTCGGTTTGGGTTTTTGAAAACAAGATGAAATGCATATTTATTTCATAAAGTGTGAGATTATTACTATTGTCAGCACAAAACAAAAATAAATAAATATATATCAATGATATATATATATATAAGTAAGCATTATATAAAAGCAACTGCTTCCAACAATCAGACATTTCACAGACGACAGCGATTGACCAAGTAAGACCAACCTGTGATCAAAGAAAATTAAAACAAATTAGAACTTGAAATATATTTCAATTTAATTATCTGACAGTGGCACAAAATTTTCATAATCGGATAGAATTTCCGATATATTATATTCATTGCTGCTGCTATTATTACCATTTTGAGGATTCTCCGAGTCCGTAACAATATTTTCTGTCATTTGCAATGATTTCTGTCGCTTTGAACTGGATTTGTTGCGTATCAAATAATCAGAGCCAATTCCCAAACATGCATATTTTGGATTTAAATATTGTGAACGCCAGGCCAGATTACATTTCTCATAATATTCCAGAGCAGTATCCTCCATGGCTGACTCCGTAGACTGCAGCATATTAATCATGGACTCAGTTTTATTTAAACGCGTATAGCTTTTATTTTCCTCTGGTAATTGCGACATTTCGTTTAAAGTATAAGGTTTAATAGAAAATATATGGGATATATATATGGATTTTTTGAACTGTTGACAATTTAGATATATAATTTTTTGTGTTGTTTGCTGAGTAGAGAAACGTAATGTTATGTGTGAGCAATACTAAACGATATTTTGAATGTTTGAAAATATAGTCTACGCTCTCTAAATTACTCGGAAAAAAAACTTAAAACTATTAGAATCGACATTGAATATTATAAATTGCAGAACACTTTCCATATCGTATGACAAAATACAGAATTATTAGTCTGCAAATTAATAAAAATTAAATAATTATGCGATTGCTGATTTTTAAGAAAAAAATGTGATTTATTCTATATTGAATTTTCGGATAAAAAAATATCGATTTATTGTCGTTTTAAAGCAAAACTGTTTGTACTTTTTAAATCATCAAAAATAATATAAAAACAATCAAATCAAAATAAATCATTTAATAGTTTTATTAAGAAAACATCTTATAATATAAAAATAGTAACAAAAAATATATTAAAAAAATATTAATATCTTGAGCAAAAAAGGAAAAGAATCAATTTATTGCCTTCACAAATAAACACGTTCGAAAAAAATTACAATATTTTAAAATAAAAAGCAGCCATCATGAAAAAATCTTGAAATAAATACTTTCTTCATAAGACAAATTAACGATATAATTAAAGCACCTCGTGTATGTATACATATAGAAAAATTGTTTAAAAATTGTATATTTACAAAAATAGTTCTTTTTTTTTTAAATTTATTTTTTATAAGGAATTTTTTAATAATAATAATATTGAAATTTTTCTGGTAGATAAAACACATGGACAAGGATTTAACGACTCGACTGTTGATGCCGATTAAGAATATATATACTTTATATAGAAATTAAAGAAGGTACTGAAAAAGAAAATACAATATCTAAACAGCCAAATATATCGGGAAATTTCGATAATTAAAAAAATGTCGCTGAATTATGGTACTCGGGAGAGAAGCTTCTAAACAAAATGAAATAAAAACAATTTTTTATTTAAGACCAAACAAAAGGGCACCCTAAATACGCTATTACACTATAAAAGAGCTCTTCTAGCTTTTGCTGAGACTTTCTCATTCTTTCTAGTATTCAATTTCTAATATAAATTATGCTGCTTTTGTAAAAAGTTGTTCTGAGAATCAAAAATATATTTAGGACCTCAAATGTTGAAATATAGAAATAAAAGTATTCTTTTTTTCAATTTTTTTAATACTCGCTTTACAATTAGCGATCATTCTCTCTTTTGACACAGCCTAACTAATGACATTAAACTATAAATATTTATATTTATGCCTTAAGGCTAATGATGATGCACATAAACGGGTCTGGCCTGAAGCAGCTCATTGCCAGTTCTTTCGTTCTCTGAGCCATTTGATGTGTTGGAGGTGTGAAAAGTGCGATTCAGATTTGTGGGCTCCACATAGCCCAAGGCACGACCCATGGGCGCAATAACAAAACGTGTATGCGTCTGGGAGGAGCCCTGATAGGAGACAACCGATGGAGCCGAATCAATGAGCAATTGTTGTGGGGCAGACTTCAACGATGGCTTGGCCAGCACCACGGCCAGCAATCCTATAAGCAACTGGGAGCAAAGTTTCATAATATTCTGAATTATTAAGCAAGTACTCCACTTACCAAATGCCGCATTATTGTAGGTGGCAACCGCAAAATGTGCGTAGGTGGGCTTTATTTATTTATTTTTTTAAATCTCCCAGTCTCCAAAGACTCAAAGCGAAGCGAGTGGCAAAGTCAAACTGAACTGCGGTGTGAATTGCTGTGCCATGAAATCACGGCAAGTCAATTGCTAGCTTAAACAGTGGCTTAGCTACGCAACACCAAAAGGGGTACCAAAAAGGGAGTAATTAATATAACGACGCCTCTGTTTAACTCTGTGTGAGTTATCTTGCAATTGTGGGAGTGTCTCAACTTGGCCGTTTTACGTAAAGAAAAATAACAACGAAAATGTATAAATAAATACGAGCGAATGCCGCAAATATTGTAGTAATAACAATAACAAATAACAACTAACAACAATAAAAATAACAACAACAATAATAACAATAACAACAACAGCGCATGCGCAACCCGCTCTGAAGGTTGGTCGCCCCTCCGCAGTTGAAGTTGAAATCTTTTTGCTTAATTATACCCTGTAAATGTAGAAATGTGAGCGAAAGGTTATACTACTACTGAAATTATATTCACTCACATTTTGTTCTCAATGTGAGAGCATTCGGATAATTTACGGAAATTTGTTAAACACAAAATTAATAGAATTTATTATTCTTTTACAAAAACTATTTATAAAAAAATAAAAAAAAAAATTTTTCATGTAGTGAAATCTGTTTGCCATATATACAGTCTCCTAAAACTGTATGAAAATTATAGAAAAAAGACAACTATGAAAAAACAGAACCTAAAAGTATGCAACAATTTGATTTTTTTGATATTTTATATAGAGTTTTTTGATATTTTATTGACATTTTTATACATTTCTATACCGTTATTATTTGTTTTTATTTATTTTTTTTAATTTATTTATATTTTAAATTTATTTCATTTTTTTCTATTAATTTTTTTTATTTATTTATTTTTTTTTATTATTTTATGTTTTTATTTATTGATTGATTAATTATTTTATTTGTCATAGAAATGTTAAGGATCTTAAAAACTTTTAAAATCAAATTCAAAATAAATATATATGTATATATATTTTAAACATAAGTTTTATTAATATTTAGTTGATTATTTTTTTATTTATTTTGCATAATTATTATTTTTATTTACTTTTTATATTTATTTATTTTTATCATTTATTTTTTTTTTTATTGATTGATTAATTTTTTTATTTGTGATAGAATTTATTATTTTATTTATTCATTTTTTTATTACTATTTTATTTATTAATTTTTTTTCTTATTTTATTATATATTATGATAATTATGAAAATATTATTTATTTATTTTATTTATTTATTTTTTATTATTCTATATATTTATTTTTTATTTATTTATTTATTTTTTATTATTTTATTTGTTATGCAAATGTTATTGATGTTATATAGACTTAATTTATTCAAATGTTTTAAATAAATATATTAAAAAATTTAAGAGAATCTATAACTATATCTATAGGATAACCTAACAATCGAATAACTCCTAAGCTTTTAATAAACTGTTTTACCTAATTAGGAGAGAGCGTTCTCTGCGGGATATATTTTTCGTGTACATAAAAACAATTAGCTTAAAAGAAACTCTTTCTCTAGGGTATCTGCTAGTTTAGCTCATATTCACAGCTATGCAAATCAATTAAAAACAACTTACAACTAAATGTTTTGTACACATTTTATCTTAGCATGTCAATCCAACCAAACCGAAAAAATAAAAGAAAGTATTTTTTGGTGTGATTATGTGACTATAGGATAACCTTTAGTCGTGCTCACTTTATCAGCTGACTTTAACTAGTTTTATGTGTAGTTTTTTTTTTTTATTACTTTATAGGCAGTCTCCGCCCGCAGCACAGACACCCTACCCCGCTAGTGCCCCCCCCTCTTGGCGATTAGCCCCGCGGCGCGTAATTGAAGCTCTAAGTGCGCTGTGAGTTTCATTTTGAATCACTTTCGGCTGCTACTTGATTAATTAATTAACCATATTGTATAAAACTGACGCTAATAAATCTTCCAAACTGCTGGCGACCTTAGATATTGCACTTCAATTGACATTTTAATAGGTTTTACAATTCGATTAGCTATAAAAATGCCTGGCATAGAAATTAATTTGATTGCGTAGTCAACATTATGCACATCTTTGTGGGTTTAAAGCTTCAGCTTCAGTTGCTGCTGTTGCTGTTGCTATTGGTACTTGATTCCATATGGACAGCTACAATTTGGCATGGCAGTGGCAATCAAGCCATCTCTCATCAGAGCTTTGTGAGGGGCCGTATTATCAATTTGAATGCGAGCGGCAACTCTGGCAAAGAGCAGCAGCAGCAGCTTAGGGGCAAAGTGGAGCAACAGCTGCAACTAAGTCCACTCATCAGACCTGGCCAAGAGCAGCAACAGCTGCTTTATCCACTTCTCAGCTTTGACCAACAGCAACAGATGGAACATCCTCAGCTTAGTCCATTATTAATCAGACCTGGTCAAGAGCAGCAGCCGCATTACTCATCAGTCATCAACTCTGACAAGGAACAACTTAATCCTCCACCACACACACCTGCCCATCTAGCCTATGCCGCTCGCCCTGTGGTGCATCAAATGTTGCCCAGGATTAAGCCCGTGCGCAATGTTAGCTTTGCCTCCTTGCTGCCCGATCCGAGAAATTTAAGGCAATCCATTACGACAAGGCACAACAGCGACATATATACATCTTACATACACGCACTTTCAGTTTAAATTTATTTGGAATTTTTTTAAAAATTTCTAAATACAGTCAACGCTCACTAATTATACTTATTTTGTTTTTAAGGTAATTTTAATTTCTGAAAAATTACAATTTCTCAAAAGTATACTAATTTCTGTAAGTTTATTTTTTGTACATATATAAAAAAAACATTTGGTAAATTTACTCCTAAAAACCTACAATAAAACTCATTTTATAAGTTAATTCTATTAATAAAAACAGAAGCTAAAAAACCAGTGCAATACATATTAAAATTCCTTTTTTTAATTCAAAATATATGTAAAAATTAAATAAAAAATAAATGCAACAAATCAAAACACAAAGATTCACTCCAATTACATTAAATATATTTTTCAGTTAAAAATAAAAAAATCTAAATGTATTCAATAAAAAACTGAATAAATGTATTACATACACAAATTCTTATTTTTGTAAATTCTAATTACTGAAAGTTCTAGTTTGTGAGCGTTAACTGTACTACAAAAATATAAAAATAATGTTTTATATTTATTAAATTGCCTTTCAATATAAATTATCAAATATCAACTTTCCGCGCATATACCACGCTGTTTAAAAATCACAATTAACAAAGATAGAAAATGTGACAAAAAATATGTTTTAAATAAATATATATATATTTTTTTATACACAATGCGATTAAAACTATGTTCGACACATATTTTAATAAATAATTAATTTTTTGGAATTTTTGGTATATACTTATGTTTACATTTTTACATTATTTTTACTTAAAATAAAAAAATAGCTATTACTAAGTGCATAGTTTAAAACATGAAACAAGATTTATATTAATTGCATATTTGTGAAAATATTTGAATAAAGGTTAAAGTCATTACAAATTGTAGCTAACATAATCAATGATTATTAATAATGATAAATTTTGCGATTCAAAATAACAACCGTCAAACTTTTTAATTTTGGTAAAAAAATTTATAAATTTTTTTCGTTGTTATTGTGACAGAGAGTATTCGAAACAAACGACTCCAGCATATATATATAAATTTTTTTAAAAACCAATAGGACAAATTCCCGTATAGGTTATATCTACTATTTTTTTCGGCATAGTTTATTTTGCCAGCACTAAATTAACCCAACCAAAAACAATCACAACTTTATACAAAAACTCAATTCAAGTTCATTCACAATTTCCTTATAACAATTTTTTCACATTTTTTTTTCACAAAAAAAATTTTAAAATTAAGTAAACAATTTGATAAACGTCTCGAAATTCAAGTGAGCTCAACTTTTTTAACGATTTAACATTCAGCAGGAGGGCTGGCAGAGACTACAACAAGAATATATATAGACAAAAAATAAAATCGATGCATTATTATGAACTCGCTGATCTTTCTAAAGTATTGCTCCAATCACATTATATTTCGCACTTTGCATTACGCATTTATAGCGCTACAATTGCGCGAAGAGTTGGCTAAAACGGGGCGAAGTATTAATAAACGCAATTGTTTGGAATGGCAACCCTTTATGCTCTGGCTAACGAATCTATTGTTGACCTATGCTGGTGATATATTTGTTAATCTATTATTGGGCACATTACCCTTGGAGCCATTGAGCAATTTTCCTGAGATTATGTTATGCACCATGTCCTGGTATCTCATCTTTTATAGTCCCTTCGATGTGGCACATAGATTGGCACGCACATTATTTTGTCGCCTTTTAGCGCCTCCGATTTTGGCCATAAATCAAGTGTTGCACATTGATCGAGGCGTACAGCTGGCCGGCAAGGTGTATGGCAATAATGCCATGATGCCAATATTGGTAATTGGCACTGTGATTGGAAGTGGTGCGGAATTTTTAAAACCTGCTGCCGCTCTACTCATCAATCGATGTCAATTGAATAATACCGCCCATGTGAAGTTGAGCACGTGAGTTTGCTTACTTGCTGCTGCTTCTGGCTACTTCAATTCAAAACTCCCGATGCATATACCCTACAGAAATTCAAAAGTATCGCTATGCATCGCCTGGCTCTTCATACTCCAAATGAATCAGAGTCATCTACTATTTGGCATCAGACGACAACAATTGCATATTTATGCATTAATTATGCTCATCAGTTTCAAATATTTATGTCTCGCCTATCGTATGGAACATTTGTTATGGCAACTGGAGAATCGGATATGTTATGCATTCTTTGGCGGACTCTATGCAGATTTAAACAAATTTTTTAAACGACAACGTTTGAAAAAGTCAAAGTCGTTTTCAGAATTTGATTGAATTTGTAAAGTACAAAACATTGCATAACTGTCGACTGGAGAGGGAGATGCTGAGAGTATAGGCCAACACTCCTCTTCTTGGCTACTAAGCGGTTTAAGTTACCACCCCACTCCCATTCCAAAACCCACCCACCATTCAATTGGCATTCTGGCAGATGTTTCGCTTCATTTGTCAGCACAAACTGGAACCGGATTCGATTACATAACATAGTTGACTGGAGAGAGATGTTGCCACACGAGGCGAAATCTATCACTAAGCGGCTTAGAAGCACAAGGAGCGGCCGGTGTGGTGTGTTTTTGTGGCAAGCAAACGGGTTAATTAATACAATATGTTGTATATATCTATATATATGTTTGTGTGCGAGAGTTCTGTTTCGAAATAAAACAAATTCATATGCATTTTATAAAAGATAAAGAAAAAAAACTGAAAATGACGCAAAAAGTAGATTAAATACTCGGATATATGATATATGTTCAGGTATTTTCTATTAAGAAGATTAAATGCCCATAAGAGAGATATTTAATACCATTAATTGTAGAGAAGTTCAATTAAAATTTGGTGTCATTTTTCATAAAAAAAAACTTGATATAGAATTAATGATTTTAAATATATTTAAAGCTTCCCTAGCAAGTTTTATTTACATACGAATCATGAGAATTTTTGGTTTAAATTAAATAATTTAAAAAAAGCCCAATATATTAATTTTTTTTAAGTATCAAGCGAAACTTTTTTTTTGGTTTAAATTAAATAATTTAAAAAAAGACCAATATATTAATTTTTTTTTTAAATATCAAGCCAAACAAAAAAATTTTTTGTCACAGTTTGAACTGTATAAATTTGCATTTAAATTTGAAAATTAAGAATTTTGTAAAAATCTTTTAAATATTTTAATTCATTTAAAAAAATAATTCAAAATTGCAATGTCCATCGATTAGGGATATCAAAATTAGTATTAAAACCTATATTAAACATTCATCTGAGTATTTTAGCTGAAAGTATATAACAAAAACTCAAAAAATACTGACGCTTCAAATATATTTCAATTTAAATAATTTTTTTTCGACTTTTCTTGTTTTTCCAAACTTTCGATATTCATACTTTCAGGACTTCTAACGCCCATAACTTTGTCAAAACTCAATAGATTTGCATGCAAAATAGCATTTTGAATATGATTTGAGTGCAAAATTAATTCCTGATTAAAATTTTAAAGAATAAAATTTTTTCGAAAAATGTCAAATTTTGCATACCTACCCCTATCAATTTTTGAAAAAAATTTGAAAATTTTTAAATTTCCAAAATTTATTTTTAAATGGTTGCTGATATTAATAATAGCATAAAAAGCTATTTTAAAAGCTCATCTGAGATTTGTACGTAAAAATATATGCCTAAAACACATCAAATTAGCTGGAAAATTACCATTTTTTTTCGAAAATAAACATTCAAATTTTCCAACTTTATTAATTTGGTCAAAAATCTATCGAATACGGAACGAAATGTCTTTTTACTAATAGTTTTATCTTTTAGGTTAGTTTCTCATATAAAATTTAGTAAAAAGAATTTTTTCTAAATTTTTGAGATTTTTTTACATTTTTGAAATTTTCAGGAAAATTTCAAAGTAGAAAATTGAAATTTTAATCGATTGCCGATATTAAAAATAGTTAAAAAAAAAAAAAAAAACTATTTTATAACTGTATTTGACGGTTTTCAATCTAAATATATATTACAAAAAATTAAAAAAAAAAAAAATTTATTTCAAAAATGCTTACTCCATAGTAAAATTTCAAATTCACTTACCTTTATGAAACTTCCCACAGTTCTCAGTTCCATCAAGTTAGCACAGCTTTCTTTTGTTTTAAATATATTATAATTATCTCCAAAATGTCGAGCAACCAATCCGATTCCGATGAAAAAACACCTAAAAAAAACAAAAAGAAAGAGAATATAATATGTTGTGTAAAGAAGAAATCATCACCCAAGCCACAACCAAAACCTTTACCACCAATAGAACCCATCAAGTGCAAGCCAATAGAGAAGCCGAAGAAGAAGAAAAAAATACCAGATGAACCAATATGTGAAAAATCCCAAGCATATCGTTCAGCTGCCGAACAGAAACTTTATTTGGAGCGTGAGGTGGTGCCCATTCTGATGGAGGGCATGTTGGGTTTGGCACGTGAACAGCCCGTGGATCCCATAAGTTATCTCGAAAAATTCTGGCTAAAAGATGAGCACAAATGCGATATACCGCTGCCTGAAAATTTACTCTAAATGCCAGATTCTAAATGTTGTATTACTCAAATTTCAAAACGTCATTTAAAAATATAATTTCTGGTTTCTCGTTTGATTGCAAATCAGCGATGCATTTCTTGGTTTAATCAGCTGAAACGACTAAATAGATATAAAAGCCAGGCTAAGTATCATCTTTTGTATCAGTTCATCAATAGACTTGTCTTAGAAAAGTTTACGATCATGTTCAAGCTGGTAAGTCTGAGAGTGTTATCATTATTTTTTCATTGACATTAAAAAAAAAATGGAAATTAAAATTAATGGTTTATTCAAAATATTTAATGGTAAATAATTTCTAGTGAATTAATAATGCTAATGAAATTAATTTGTCATTAAATATATAAATTTTTTTTTATAAATATAATTAATAAATTAGTAATATAATGTTATTTTTTAATTATATTTATAAATTTTTTCAATATGATTATTTTTTTCAATGATTTTGATTTTGATTTTCATTATTTTATACTTTATTTTAATAAAATATGAAATACAAAGGCAACTAATTGTTTACAACACACAAAAGTATTATATATTTAATATTATTATTTTATTTGAATGAAATCGTTAAAATTAATATTCTTAAAAAAAAAATTTGTTTTAACAAAAAAAAATAAATTAGTAAATAAAAAACACATATAAATTAAATAAATTATTAAAAAATAAATTTAAAGACAAAATTGTAATACCCTTTTGCATGAGTATAAGAAATAAATTAAAAAAATAAATAGGTAATAAATAAATAAAACAAAAATAAATAAATAAACCAATAATAAATAAAAATTAAAAAATGTAATAAACAAAAAATTAAATTTTCCTCTCACTTTACATACTTTAAGCCTTTTTGCCATAAGTAAAATTGAATAAATAAAAATTAAATAAATAAAAAATAATATAAATAAAAATCAATAAATTTAAAATAAATAAATAAAAAAAAGAGAAAAAAATTTAAAAAAATCAATAAAAATGATAATAAATAATAGTAAAAAAAAAAAAAAAATAAATAAATAAAAAAAAATGCAATTTAAAAATTTCCCTCTCTCTTTACAGACTTTAAGCCTTTTTGCCATCGCCTTTCTGGGCCTGACTAGCGCCGGCACATTGGAATGGCCTGCCAATCTTGTGGCTCTAAGCACGTCCAAATCCTCGCAAGCTTTGCCCGAGGAATCCGCAGAGATTGTCACAGAGAGCAGCGCCAGCGCTGAGCAGCAGCCACAGCCGCAGCAGCAGCCAGAGAATGTTCTAATTGAAACCTCTAGCGGCAGCGGCAGCAGCAGCTCAGCCGAACCACTCGATGCTCTGCCCATCTCTGTACCCTTGCCGCTGTTCCTGGCCAGCCGTCAGGGTTTGCGCACTGTGCTGACCATACAGGAGCCCACATTGGCCAAATTGGGCAATCTGGTTGAGCATGTGCCCACAGCTGTCTCGCATCAAAGCCAAACGGTTGTCCATGATCATCGACGTCTGGTCACACCCATTGTGGCACCTGCAATCCGCACCACCCAAGTGGTGCGTCAACACCAACCAAATTTAATCTGGACACTTGCCGCCGATCCACGTTTTGTGCTGCTCAGAAACTAGACACAGACAACAATGAAAATAACTATGGAAACCAAAGAGAAAATATTTTTGACAAATTTCTTCTGTTAGCTAACCGATCCAATACTCTATCTCTATTTCTATCTCTATCTCTGCCTTTTTAACCTGCCATTTTTCTATTCTTTTTATTTTGGAATAAAGAATTCGCATTTGCAAATTGTTGTCTAGATTCCTTTTCATTTCACACTGCCCACAGCAAATCAATAAAGTAAACAGGACGTCTCCACATTGTTGTACATCAATAAATAGTGCAATCAGCGTCCAAGATCAGAGAGAGGGAGTATTAGACCAGAAGACCAGGACAGACCAGACCAGAATCAACGCCCAATCATGCAATGTCTGTTCTCTGCATAGTTTATTCAAGTTGCCGCCTTCCATTGTCAATTAGAATGGACCCAAGAATGCACAGAATGATCGACCTGGCTATAAAAGACGCAGTTGATCTTCAAAGGGCAAACAGTGCAAGCCTAGAGATTCAACTGAACACTAGAAATAGACAGCCAGAAGATGCAGCTGCAATTGGTGAGTGTAGAATAAGAATCGCTTCAAAATTTTATAATATTCTCAGCCAGACAACATAAATAAAATAATAAAAAAAATATATTTATAAAAAAAAAAATATTTATAAAAATTATTTTCTTCAAGGGCTCCCTTTAAATTGTGAGAATCGCGGAGAAGGGCAGCATTTAAAAAAATTTATTTATAACAAAAAAAAAAATATTTATAAAAAAACATTATTAAGAAAAAATCCGATTTTCGTTAAGGACTCCCTTTAAATTGTGAGAATCGCGGAGAAAGGCAGCATTTTCTTTTCATGTGTGATTTTTCTATTGTGATTTTTTTTTGGTTATTGATTTTATCATTTATTTTTTTGTTATTAATTCAATTGTGAAAATAAGTTTTTTTGTGCTTGTCTTGGTTTATTAATTGAGAATAAATTTCAAACTTGTCATATTTAGCTACAAAAAAATTGTAAAAGTCTTTCGAATTTTATTTTTTAAGCAATTAAAAAAAAAGTAAGACTCAATTAAGAACAATTGTGATATTCCAGTCGAAGTTAGCTAATATTTTTCGATAAAATACCTTACATTACATTGAGACTGTAAATTTAATTCTGAACTTTACACATATTTCACTCTCTCTCTCTTTCAATATTTAAGATTATCATCAATTTTTAGAAATTTTCTACCCAAACATTTTTAAGATTTTGATCAGTTTCTGTTTCAAATTTTCTTTAATTTGCAGCATTTCTCTTTAAACATATTTTTCACATTCTTTTAATCTTTAGAATTCATTAATACTTCTTCATTTCTTTCCCTGTAACTCTTTATATTTTCTTCAGTTTTCAACAATTCTCTCTATATTTTTTAACATTCCTCAATCTTTATTCAATTCTCTCAAATTTTCTTAGAACTTCTGCAATTTTTTATGCTTGTAAAAATTCTTCATCAATTCTTGTTCAATTTCAGTCTCAATTTTTCCTTTAACATTCCTCAATCTTCTATTCAATTCCTCACTCTCTTCCCAACTTGACTCAAATTTATTCTTTCAATTTTTTTCAGAAATTCATCGTTTTGTTGGCCCTTTTGAGTTTTGGCCACGCTGAGCTGCGTCTGGCGCAACATCAACCCGTCGCCGCCTACATCAAGTGGGCTGAGCTGGTGGGGCATATACCCACTGCCGTTAGCCATCAAAGTTCCACAGTGGTGCACAGCAGTGTGCCACATCTTACACCACTTCTAGCACCAGCTGTGCGTAGCTTTGTATACTCCTCCGCTGGCCCCCTAAGCCCCGCCGCTGCCTATGTGCACGCCCATGCAGCCGCAGCAGCACATAGAGCAGGAGGAGGAGTAGGGGGTTGGAGCTATATCTCTCTCTACTGAAATTAAGCTTTATACATTTGTTTTGTTAGACTATTTTGCAATTGACAATAAAGTAAAAAGTTAACAAATAAATATATATACTCTGTATACCTTTTTAATATATGGAAAAAACATCCCACACCATTTAAATGTCAATCCTTGTCTGCGCATTTTAAGGATTTCACGCTTGCGTGGCCTGGAAACCCTGTTACAGTCTGTATGTAGGATTATTTGCAACAGATATATACAAAATACATTACAACTGCCAATTAAATTTTTTGCTTCATTTCACTGTCGATTTAATTGTATGCAAAAGTTTCTTGGCCTCTGACGTCATCAGCATTGGATTAGATGAAGCTTTTTTTATTATTGTATTACAACACTCCGAAAAACAACTGGTGAAGAAAAAAATTATTTTACAATTAAGAGCGCGTCATTTTATTAGGAATTTCTATAAAATGTATTAATATTTTTCATTATTTAACTGAGAATTTCTGATAATAATGCGAAACAAAAACGTTTCTATAATGGATAAATATTTCATACTAATAAAATTATAATTTTTTTTATTTTCCATTTATTTTAATTTTTGTTTGTATTATTTTTATTTTATTTTATACTTTAATTTTCTGTTTTTATGTGCATTTTATTTTTCTTTTCTTTTTATTTATTTTATAATTTATTTATGGAGGAGATAAGTTTTATTATTATTATTTTCAAATTATTTTAATTTTATTATACTTTTATTTCATTTGTATTCATTTTATTTTTATTTTATGTTTATTCATTTTATTTGATTTTTTTTGGTACTATTTTTATTTACTTTTGTATTTTAACTTTCTTTCATTTTATTTTTATTTAATTTGTATTTATATTATTTTTATTTTATTTGTATTCATTTTAATTTTATTTTATTTGTATTCATTTTATTTTTCATATTTTTCGCTTTTTTTTGCAATAAGGAATGGAAAAATAAATTTATTTATTTTTAATTGGTTTTACTTTAAAAGCAATGCATTTTATGCTGTTTTCATCCCCAATCAGAAAACAAATATTTTCTAAGTATTATATTATAGAAATAAATATTATATGGTTAGGAGAAATATTTGTATATATTTTAAAAATTCTATTTACATTTTTTTGAAAAGTATCAAATTATTTTCCAATATTTAAATCATAGAAAATACATTCCAACTGTAAAAAAATCACTTTAATTTATATATTTGTTTTTTCAGTTTATAATAATTTATTTTATGAATTAAGAAATTCTTTTTCGCAAGTGTAACAAAAAACCTGCCTCCGCACGCAAATGTCTCAAGCTGCCTGGATATATATCGGGTCAAGTCAGTAGTCGACCGCATCGACCTGTTGCTGCCCCAGAGAGTACCTTAACCCAGCATGTGTGTTGTGTCGCCACTAATCGAGTGGCAACAAGTAATATCAGTAGGCTGTGTATACAATTGTCAACAGATTCATAGAATAAAAAAAATAATGCTGGGTTGGCTTCACGGCAGGTGGTTGGCCCCAGCGGTGTCTAGATAATGTGGCAGCCATAAAAAGGTTTCAAATGACACACAATCATCAGAGAGACACAGAGAGAGAGTATACAATGAAATTTATGAAAATGAAAACCTTGAACCCACAAGAAAAACATATAGAAATGTCAAGTCAATGGTCAGAAGGAGGTTAAGCACAGTGTTTGGATAAAAGTTAACTGACCGCGCTGACTGCAATAGATTATGCAATAACTGAACAACAAAATATGATATGTTTATATTAAAAAAAAATATAGAAAAAAATAAGAAAAATGACGCACAGCTCGTGTGTGTGGCTATGACAAGTGCAGTTTCATTTTTTTGCGGTTGCATTCAACTTGTATTTGTTGTTTTTGTCGAGATTACATAAAACTCTCAATGCACTTTCCATAAACAAAAGGAGCTCAACATAAAGGTCAGAGCATTAGTAGTGGGTAGCAGGACAATAATTTGTTTCTCATCGATTAGTTGCCATTATATATTGTTGTTTAACCATCTCGAAACAGTTCGGTTCCTTCTTTCTACACTATATCTATAGCTGTCATTTGCAGACTTCTCTTGGGCGCAGTCAAGCAAATCTGTTTCCAGCACAAAAGTATGCCAAGTTGGCAGGAAGAGAGAGAGAGAGAGCTTTAAGACAAGTTTATACAGATCACATAATCGAATAAATTGATTGTATTGTTAAAAGCTTTTGCGAGCTTATGTAAACACAAAAAAAGAAAAAATTTTAAAACTAAATACATTAAATCCAATTTATTCACTGATTTTTTTTTAAAACAAGTTTGGTGGATATTGAAAATATAAATATAAAAAAATTAATATAAAACAATAAATATAAAAAAAAAATATAATAATTAAATATAAAAATTAAATTAAAAAAAAACATATAAATATAAAAAAATATATAAATATAAAAAAATCTATATAAAAAAATTCAAAATAAATATAAAAAAAATACAAACAAAAAAAAAATGGAATCAATTAAAAAATAAATAAACAAATCATATTTGTAATAATAATAATAAAAAATAGATTAATTCATTTAATAAAATAAAATAAACGTTCAAAATTAAATAAATAATTCATAGTAGTAACAATAAATAATAAATAAAACCAAAAATCGATAAAGTAAAATAATAAATAATAAAGTAAACTTTACAAATTCTGCATTTGGCATTAAGAACCTATTTCAATTGTTTTTTAATTAAGCAATTTAATTTGTTTTATTCACAAATTTACATTTTTATTATTTATTTAAATTAACTACAATAACTTAAAAAAAAAATAATAAATATAAATTATAAGAATTTGGCGCTACTTTCGAGGTCTTTAGGTTTCACAAATGTTTTTTAAATATAGGACATTTGTTAATATTATTAGCAAGTAAAAAATATGATAAATAAATAAAATAAATTTTAGCTAAATATTTCATGTCTTCCAATATATTTGTTGGCTTTAAGAAGTGCACAAATTTCTAATAGTTTGTTATGTTAAAGACCCTAATAACACAAGTTTAAACTGCCATTCAAAGGGTAGTAGCACACTTGTCAAATAAATAAATATATTTATATATATGCATATTTGCAAATTTTAAACTTAAAAAATCTCTATTATATTATATTTTTTATTTCTCTACTCGTGTAAACATATATTCAACATACTGTCAACTAGTGTAAGCTCTTAATTTGCTGCGCTACACCTGAGCGCTAGAGGGCGCTGCAAATTGAATATAATTTAAACAACGCTCAAAAGTATGCAACAGTTGTTTGAACAGCAGCGCTGCTTTCTCAACTCAAACTCAAACAATTTACTAGCTATTAAAATCGTTTAAGTTAAGCTAAATTGTTTATCAAATTCAAAACTAATTTATATGAAAACCGCATAAAAACTGCAGTAACTATTTCCAGGAAAATCTAAAGCATTTTCACTTTGTCAGTTGCATATACTACAACAAAAATAATATAAAAAAAATAAGCACAATCAACATTTTTCTAGTGCATACAAAAAAACAGCACTTTGGAAAATTGAAATTTGCTTTCGACGTAGTACTAGCTGGGGGCCCAACTGCTGCGCTGATTGAACACAATTATCACAGCGGGCGATTGGAATGGTATTGGATTCTTGGATTTGTTAGGTGATTGCAGGATGGATGGGTGGCTACTTGGGTGGCTACTTGGGGCAACAACATCAGCTCACCGCTGCGTAATCGGTTTGTTGTTTTGTTTATCAATAGAGCCGGCAATTTGAATGCCATCGTTATGTTGTCATCCGCTGGGTTGGCTCTATCTGCTTAGCTGACCCTTTCGAAGGATGCGACGGCCATGAATATGGCTCGTCCTGTGGCGTTTACAATCGCAACAGTATAAAAGAAGCAGAAGCAGCAGAAACAGAAGAAGACCCCCAACAAGTTCAGCAGGAACAAACAAAAACATTGTCAAAGCCAATCAATTGACCAAACCACTTAACCTAAGTGGCTAAAACTTTTGCTGCAACACAACTTCAAAGTTGCAACAGCAACAGTAAAAGAAAGAAAACAAGAGACAAAAAAAAGGGGGAAAAAAAGGCAAAAGCCAAATTAAATAATTTATGTAATCTGTGGAACAACGCAACATTTCCAGCTGCCACAAATGATTAACACAACTGCGAACTTGCAACATGGCTTTCACTGTAAAGTCTGGACGCTGCTCTGGGCGCTCTGGTGGCAGTTAGCCTGCCCTAAAGTCTATATTTCTTGACGCCGGAAGTGGTAAACTGGCGCAAACTTTTAGGGTTTTTTATACACTTTAAAGAGAGGGTATTACAGTTGTAGTATGAAATGAGTAACCTCTAGGAAAAGATGTAAAAACAGTTTGAGTAAGGATTATTATTTTATATATTTATTTTTCTTAAATTATTTTATTTTTATTTTTTTTTTAATTTTTTAAAATTTTTTTATCTTCTTCATTTTTTTTGTATTTTTTTTTTATTTATTTCCATTCTATTTTATTTATTTTTATTTATATCAATTTATTTTTATTTATTTTTTTTTATTTTCATTTATATTAATTTATTTTTTATTTATTTTTATATATTTTTATATATTTTTATATTTTAATTTATGTTAAATTATTTTTATTTATATTTATTTATTTTCAGTTATTTTCATTTATTTTTATTTATTTTCATTTATTTTAATGTATTTTCCATTATTTTTATTTATTTTAATTTGTTTTTATTTATATTTAATTATTTTTATTTATATTTAATTATTTTTAATTATATTTATTTATTTTCATTTATTTTTATTTATTTTATTTTATTTTTATTTATTTTATTTTATTTTTATTTATTTTATTTTTTTTTTATTTATTTTAATATATTTTTTATTATTTTTATTTTTTTTAATAAATTTTATTTATTAATTTTATTTATTTTTCATTTTTTTCATTAACATTTTTACACTCTATATCCCATTGCATCTCTGCAAGTGTATCAAATATTCGACCAGCCAAAACACCTAACTCCTTCATCTTGTTACTTTGCTTCCTGCCACATTATTTAAGCTTAAGCTTGTGCCACAGCGCCCACTGAAGTGGCAACAATGGAAAAGGCCTATGAGGGTGTTAAAATTGAGCAATTGCACAAGAGCCAGGTGTTAAACAAATAGGTTTTACAGCAGTTCAATTGATAAAAAACCTAATACCAAAGAAATACAATGAGTCACAATTCGTAGCCCTACGGCAAACAGACTTGTTTAATTATTCCAGACACATAATGTGGGTGAACGACCTTGAGGATTAACCAACTAATAAATACAATAATCCAATAGCAATAACTATAAAAAACAAAAAAAAATATATATACAAATTTATTACATGCAGTTTCGCAAAAGCAAAACAAACGCCGCAAAAAATAAAACAAAAGAAAAATAAAAAGAAATATATAAATAAATTTCAAATTCAAGCTGCGTGCACAAAAGCAAAAATCCCAAACTCAAAATTCAAAATAAAAATAAAAAAGAAAACCAAACAAGCAAAACGAATCTAAATAAAATAAAAATAAAATTCAATCAAAAAAAAGGAAATACATTTTAGAAATGTAGAAAGAAAAAAAATTAAATATATATTTATATATAAATATTATTAAATTGAGATAGATTGATATATTAATTGTTTGATATACTAATTTAACTTAAAGATTTACTTAACATGAGTGTATAATTTGATACAGTGCTTAATTGCGAATGATAATATTACACATAAATTTCTGCGTTTATTGCCATATGTAATTATATTTACTTTAATATTAATATTGTATGAAAAATGTTTTTAAATCATCTTTTTTATTGCATCGTAGCATAATCTACAAATTTAAATATGTTGCATGAAATTTTGATTGCACACTTAATTATATTATATATATATATATACACATATATATTATTTAATAATTAAAAAAAAAATTTTTTTGAAATTATTTATAGTTGAAATTAAAATAGTGTAAGCTGCTATTTTATGAAGTCAAAAATCTAGTTTTAATTATTTAGCTCGAAAAGAGACCTATCTAACATTTCCAAAATATTTTTGCTGATTTTCGGGTTACAAGAATTTGTTAAAATTTGTTAAGTCAAATAAAACAATATATTTGAAAGGGTAATGTGAAATTTTATAATAAGATAAACTGTGATGCTTTTTCATAGTTTAATGTAATATAATAAATTAAATAATATTATTTAATTCTGCAGTTTGAGCTTGATAATGAAAATTTAAAGATTTATGATCTTTTTTTCAAATTTAAATAAATTAAATAAACTAAAAAAAAAAAACAATTAAAAAGAAAAAAAATAAAAGTATATATAAATGATTAAGTAAACTGTTTAAACTGATTCCCAATTTAATCTTAACTCAAAAAAAAAATGCTTAAAACAAAGTTCGTTTAGCACATTTTAACAAACATTAAAAACTATTGACCAAGTTTATAGACTTTATGACATCAAAATATCCCTCTTCAATGCGTTACACATTTCTTAACCAAATTAAAATACTTTTACATAGAGTAAACCATATAAAATTTCTGAAAAAATTAATCAAAAATGAATTCAAAATATTTGCTGTGCTCCAATGCATCGCGTGCTGACTGCATCTGTGTTTGGCTATTATGTAAGACAACAAATAAAGATAGAGATACAAAAAGCTAAAACGAAGACTGAGTCTGAGTCTGAGAAAGAGACAGAGACAGACAACGGCAGCATGAATGGTTTGTGCCACAACAAATTTTTAGCTGGGGTTTCCCCAAGGCCTGACGTTTAATGAGCAACAACTACGAAGCTGAGAATTAGCTAAGCGAAGTGGAAACACTAAAGTTTCGGCTACAATTGCATTTTTATTTGTTTCTGCTTTTTAGCGGGATTTTCCAAACCTCATTTTTTTTTTTGGGCAAATCCGTGGCACAGTTGCAACAACCGGACTGTACTTGCAACTGCATTTAATGGATAAATTGTCAATATTTAACTCTTTGCTTTTTAAAAGCTAAGATTTGCAAAGCTTTCAAGTCGCGTGTGGGTGTTATTGAGCAATTGACATACAGAGCGAGACCTTCAAAAATATATATACAGAAAAGCTTGACAAAACGTTTTTGAATATGAACTAATTCAATGTTGAGCCACGAGGAGATGAGCAGACATTGCTGTAAGCAAATCAACACAGATTAGCAAGTGATCAAATTAAATGTGACATATAAGGAGAGATATTTGGCAATTTTATGACAATTTTTAAAGCGTTTTTTTGTTGGGTAAAATGTGACAAAAATTGAGCGTATTTGTTGAGCGAAGGTTTTTAAATAAGTAGAGAGGAATGAGACGGTGGTAAAGTAAGGAGATTAAGCTCTCATTGCAGCAGACTCACAAAAACTCCAGTTCGTAGTTTATATTAACATATTTAATTCTATAGAAGCCCAAAAAACTGTGCAATCAAGAGTAAAAAACTGAAAATTTAGAAGAAAACTATTGCCTAGTAAATAAGAGATTTGTTTAAACTTAAAAATACATTTTAATATTAAAAAACTAAATTATACATTACCAAATAAATAAAAATAAAAATTGTCGGAACACCAGAAGCTATTTATAATCATAAAAAAATATGCTGAAATAAGAACATTTTTAAATTTTTATTCCATTTACCAAAAAAAAAAAAAAAAAAATAAAAAAAAATAAATAAAACAAATAAATAAATAAAAAAAATTATTCCATTTTTGTGTTTTCTACTAATTTATTTATCTAAATTACACCTATTAACATTTTAATATAAGATTCAATTGAAATAAAAATACTATTCAAATTAACAATTAAAAAAATATAAATTGAATTTTTTTTTAAATTAACACCGAGCGCTAGACATAAAAAATTATGCTTCAATTAAAAAACATTTAAATTTTCATTTAATTTTTGTGTCTTTTATTAAGCGTTTATTTTTTTAAAATTAATTCCAATTAAAATTAAAATTATATGCAATTAAAAATAAAAATAATATTCATATGCAATTGAATAAATTGAAAAATTGAATGAATAAACTCAAAATTGACTTTATATTTGTAATTTATTTATTAAGTCAATTTTGATATATTTGTAATTAATTTTTTTTTTTAATTTTAAATATTTTATACAATATAATTTTTGACAATATCACAGTTTTATGTCAAGTATAAAATATTGCCAAAATCAACTTAAGCCTAATTCGACAAATCCAACATTAAAAGATCAATTAAAGCCCTGAACCCGCTGAACAACTTCTCCATTAGCTGTCAATTTTGTGGCCTCCCAACAAGGTCCACAAAGCCTAAAGTCAAGTTCAAGTAGTCGCCTACTGGGGAATTTACCAGCAAATAATACATATTTATCTATTAACTGACTGATACACAATATTTTCCAAAATTAAATCGGAAGTGCCGCAGCTCCTTCAAACATTGTCAAGCTTTTTTATTTTTGTAGCTGACTCAAACTAATAAAAGAAAAAACCCGATGGTCAATGAAATTGATTGATAAAAACTACACGGACTAGTGAACTCTACACAAATTGTTTTTGTCTGTGGAAATGATTAGACTGATTAGCATAATTATTGTGCATCGGCCTGCTTACACATATTATCAGCTTTCTTGGAATTGTTAAACATCAAATGCCACTTAACTAAATGCTTGGAAGGTCAATCACATATACACCAATCTAACAAGTGAGTAGCTGGTGAATAACACTATGCAACAAATTTGAAAAAAATTCTTGTAGCTCCAAAAATTGGAAAAAAAAAAAAAAATATTGAAAAAAATTTTCAGTCATTTAATACTTTTTAAATTGGAATATTTCGTCAGAAGTTATGTGGGATTGTATTAAATACATTATATAAAAATATGACTACTTAAGTAATATCTACTTTATGGGCGAATTTTTCTCCTACACTCAAATTTTTGTAACCGCAAACATCGGAGAAAAAAATATTTAAAAATAAATTTTTGTCATATAATATTTTTAATTTAAATTATTTGTTCAGAAGTTATTTGGTACTGTATTAAAAATAATATTTAAAAATATGTGTCTATTTAAGAAAATGCTATTTTATGGATATTTTATTCTTCTAATCTCGAATCTTGGTTTTCTGTAGCACTCGTTAGATTTTTTGTTTTTTTGCAAAATTTAATCTAAAATAACTTTTGAACGAATAATTTAATTTTTACATAATCTTGTAATTTTCTAAGCTGTAAATATCTGTAATATTATTAAAAAGCAATTTTATTTCGAAAAGTAAAATATATTGATTTTTTCCTTTAGCCTTTAGAAATTTTTTTTTGTTTTTTTTTCTGAATTTTCAAACACATTTTTTTTTTTGTATTTGTTTATCTATTTTTACAACTGCCCATGTGGCATTAAATTAAATATTATGATACAATATCAGGGAATATAATACATATATATATATATATTTAAATCTCAGAATTTTTTAAAATTTGTTGCCTAGTGTAAACAAACACCAGCACAACACTGACCATACACAACAAACATAATATGAATAATGCGAATGAAACGAATCATCAGCGTCATTTGGCCGGCACGCGAACGCGTCTGTCCGGACGAGACTCTAATTTTTATGAACTTCGGGTAATTCCGTTTAAAAAAAAAAAAAAAACTGTGTTTAAACCGTTTTCAATCACAATAAGCCAAGACTCAGCAATTGTAAATTGTATATTAATGTTAAACTGGCCCTGGAGGGAGCCTCTCTCTCTCTCCTCTCTCTCAATTTTTGTTGAGAGATCCGGTTTGTGGCGTTGCCCTTTATGAGATATATTTTTAATTTTTTTTATTTTTTTGGGGCTTGTCGATTAGTCAGCGGGTCAGTTTTTTTTTTTGTATGTGTGTTTTACTGACCTAATTAATAATTGCAAAATTTCATAAGTTTTTGTTGATTGCAACAAAAAAAAAGTGCCTTTTGCGGAAACTAAAAAGATGGTGAAAATTTGTTTTTATTTTTGGACATACACAAAAAGCCCACATAAAAACATAAAGCGCTAATTTGGTCGTAAGAGTTTTCAACATTTTGTTGTGTATTATTTTTTATGTGCCATCTTTTGTTTACACTTTGTTGTTGCAACAAAAAGCTATAGCTGGGAATTGTGATCATTAGGGCAAAAATATAAAAAAAGGTTTCCGCGTAGAGCAGAGCGCATCTTAACCTTCACAAATACGCAGAATGCAGGCGCAATTTTGAATTTAAAAGTAAAAAAAAACCCACAAAAATCTTTGACGTCATTGCATTGAAAAGCCGCAAGGCAATTTGTATTTTGTTTTGAGTTAACAATTCGCAAAAGAGTTAAACCATCATACAGTACCACCAACTGCTCCGCTACTGCGCTGCTGCTGCGCTGCCTGGCATTGCGCATGCGCAGCTTTTGTATAAAACGCACAGCGCAGTCGAAAGCGAAATCAGTGAACGAGTCGCAAACGAACGAAGCAGAGACACAGCACAAGTGTTGCCGGTGTTGCAAGTGAAAGGATAAAAACCAAAATAATTATATAAGGATTACAAAAGCAAACAAACAATCACAACAAATTGGAATATTTAAAAATTAAAGCAACAAAAAGGTAAGTAAAAGTGCTTAAAAGTGAGTGCAGAAAATAAGAGAAGAAAAAAAGACAAAAGTGCAAAAAAAAGTGTTAAAAATAAACTCAAGTTTTTAATAAGCTTTCAGTTACATTTATACATGTGATAGATAATCTCTTTATACCCAAAAGTGTAACAATTAAAGTTCAAAATTACAGTAGAAAATTAAGCTAAAAAAAAATAAATTAAAGGTCCACAAATTATCGATAGATAGACAGTAGAAAATTAAGGTTAAAAAAACAAATTAAAGGGTCACAAAATTATCGATAGTGCTTCCACTCGATAGTTTATTTAATTTATGACTACGTCATCGATAATATCGCAATAAAAGAGTGTTCTAAATAAATGATAAATATATTTAATAGCGAGATTTTAATAAAATATATTTATGTCAATTTTTCATAATTTTCTTTCAATTTTAATTAAAATTTGGTGACCATTTTATTTGTTTCCATTGTGCACTTTTAATTCAAAATGTATTATTTGCTCACTTGATTTAAAAAAAGAAAAATTTATAACTTATTTTCACACAGTTCCTTTGCAAAATATAAACATATTTAAACAGTACAAAAAAATTTCTCTACAACCTTTATGCCTTATATACTGACTGCAAAAACCGGCTGAAAATTATACCCACAAGACAAATATGCAACAGAAGCGCCTAAATGTATGCAATAAATTGCTTAGCCTCTATTTAAATTGTAACTTGGCTTCATATTGTCAGAGTATAAATATAGAATACAAGCGTTTGTTTTTAACAGCGAATTATTGAGCACAAAATATAATACAAAAAAAAATTAATTAATATTATTTTACTTTTAATTTTGAAACGTAGTTTTTCCCTTAAAGTAGCTGTGATAGTAAACAAACAAATAGTGGCATCAATTGTTTTACAGCTCCATTTTAAAATTTATTAATCAACATTTTAATCTCTCTAATCGTTTTTAAGCTCAATCTAACAAGTCAACGACCCAAAAAAATATAAACCCTAAAACAAAAACTTTCACTCTCTTTTGCCAAAGACAAACTTCAATCAATGCACAAATCTCGCACACACCAACAAATTGCCTTTATTTTCTCATGCAAAAAAAAAAAAAAACGTAAACTCTGGACGTACAACAATTTGCAATGCAACGTTGCACACGACTTCCGTTCGGGCGTTAGGTTCAAGACTTTGATGAAAATGGCAACAAGATGTGATGTTTAAACTTTACATAACCCGCACACAAAAAAAGATCGTTTAATGATCGTAAGCCGACTCAACCCACGCTCCAGAAAGAAAAATACGTAAATGACATAACACAGAGTAGCAGAAAATACAAAATAAAAAGGGGGATAGAAAATAAAAAAAAATATAAAAAAAAGGGGCATTACGAAAATGCACATGGCGTAAAGTTAAATCTTAACGGACGTACGCGTCTGTCAAGGCAGAGATCACGTTGAGTTCAGTTTGCTTGCCAAATTAAAATTACCTCATAAATTATACAGACAATCGTGCACGGTCTGCGACCTCGAACGAAAGTAAAAGTCTTTTTTTTTTCCAACGCAGTTTTATGACTCAGCATGAAGATTTCAAGATGTTGGCCTAAACCGGTTAACGGATTGCCACATGAATGTCAGAAAGAAAGAGAAGAAAAAGATTGAAGGGGTGTAAATTGGCACAATGACCAGCCAGGTTGAAAAACACAGTTTTGGGGTAATGGTGTCAAAAGCTGAGTTTATGTAATAACCCAAAAATAGAGTTGTATCGTATAGTTCAGACTAAGTTCGATGGAACCTAAGCCCTGATAATGGTTCATTTAAATTGAAGTCATTTAAGTTACATTCTCGCTCAAAATTGATAAATATTTAAATTATTTAGGAAATTTAAACACGAAATGAACAATAAAATCATAAAATTTCCCTAAAACATTTAATATAACTAAATAAATAATTTATCGTGTCTCTTGGCTTACTAAATCCCAGTTAATCCCAGTTTACCAAAAAAAATTAAATATTTAAATATATCTAAAAAAAATGGTATTAAATAGCCCGAATTTTTAGAGTTACTTATTTTCATATTAAATACTAAAAGATTTAATAATAAAAACAAAATTAAATTATTTATATAAAAAAAAGTACGAAAAAAATTACTTATATTGAAAAATATATGATAAATATGTTTTTGTCTTAAGTTTTCTTCTGAGATGCTCAATAATAAATAAATAAATATTAATTTCTTCTAAGATCCAAAATAAAAAATAAATATGAATTTCAAATACTTTTTTTGCAGAATAAAAAAAAACCAAAAAAAATAGGAAAAACTGTTTAAAAGATTTGCAGAATAATCCATATAAATATTACAAAATTCAATTAAAAAAAAATATTTTTACATTTTGTTTCTGTTTTAATTGAATTTATTCAATTTCAGAAGCTCAAAAAAAATATGTGATAGGGTATATAGAAATTCGCCGCTTTAACTCTAACTCACGTCTTTCCTTCTTTCTTCCTTGCAGAATTCACACAATGAGAATGCGTTTAAGTTGGTTGCTGGTGCTGGCGGCAAGTACAACGCTAGTTGCCGCTGATTGGGGCAATGAATGGGCGCCCATGGATGAATCCATGTTAAACAGACGCTCAGCAGATGCACAACAAGCCACCGCTGCTGCTGCTGATGATGCACAAGGTCGCAATTATGCTGTGCATGAGAATATTCAAAGTAATGCCACCCAAATTGATACGGTTATTGATCAATTGATTAATTCAAGACGCGAGGGTCGTAATCTGGGCGAATATGATGCTGTCTATGCGGATGGCAATATTGATCAGGCGTTGCAACAGGGCAACGATTTGATGGCTCGCAATTTGATACGTGATAAGCTCTGTGGTCTGGGATTGATGAGCTGTGATGTGGAGGAGAAGCGTCCATTTTATTCGACCATCTATGCACAGGGACCTCCACCACCCAGTGCCTTTGGCGGTGGTCCACCCTATGGACCAGCTAAGCCCATGCCACCACCAGGCTACTTCAATGGACGTCCAACCATGTCCGGCCCACCACCACCACCGAATTCGCTCAACTCCTTTGGACCACCACGCAAAGTTGGCTATGAGCCCTCCTATAAGCCCAGTTTGTACAGACCTGGTGGCCAATTTGGCGGCGCCTATTTGGAACATCCACCACCATCTGACATTGATGGATCCTCAGATGGTGTTACCTACACGAAGCCACCACCTGGCTCGATAATCTATGATAGCAAACCACCTGGTCCCATTTATATGGGCGGCTCATCCAATGGTCCTGTCTACAATGGAGCACCCAATGGTGTGCCACCTTATAACTTTGAGAATCCCGAGAAACTTCAAGGTGCTAGCTCATCGCTAAATGGTTTCTACTCTCAGCAATCTTCATCTGCATCATCGCAAGCTACTTCATCCAGTACTAAGCTGGTTGTGGGTGCTCCAATCGATGCGGGTCTGCAGCAGCATGTTCATCATCATTATCATCATGTGGAGGGCGGCGAGGGTGCCAATGTGCCAAGTGTTACGGTTCCAATTGGCGGTGGTCAAACAATAAATACAGACTTCAGTGCTTTGGCTCAATCCTCGGCCACGTATACACCTCAAGCTCAGGCCTCCAACTCCGGCTTCTCACAGTCAAATGCCTTTACGGCGGGCTTCAATGGCGCCTCTCAGGGCGGTCTGCTAACGCAGGGCTATAATCCTAACCAGAAACCCAATGGTGATCTTTACAAGCCCACTTCCGGTTTGGGCGGCTATGGCAGCAGCTCCAGTCTTTCACAATCTCAAAATGGATTCTCTGGCTCTCCCAGTGGCAGCTATCACAGCCAAAATCCCGATTACTACAAGAAGGAACTACAGGGCGGCGCCTCGGGCAGCTACAATGGACTCTCCTCAGGATACGGATCTCAAAACCAAGGTGGACTTTATCAAGGTGCCGGCGGTGGCTATGATACTTCCCGTCAACAGATTGTCGATTGTCAATGTGTGCCCATCTCACAGTGTCCTGCCGCTGATCGCATTGGACGCAAAGAGGATCTGATTTTGCCCATTGATCCAAGAAATATAGGCAAGGATATTGAAGCTTTAAGTGATGATGCTGCAGCCAATACAAATGCCACTACCAATGCTGATACCAAGGCTGAAAAGAAGTCTGATGCTGATGAGAAGAAACGTACGCGACGTCAATCAATTTCCGAAGAAAAGGAAGAAGATAATGGAGATCTCTCTCTGGATGCACAAGGGGTAAGTTAGACAATTTACTAAGTTAGTTTAGTCTAGCAAAAACCTTTAGTTCAAATTACTGCCCAACTAATGCAAATCATACATGGTAAAAAATGCTACTTAGTTGACAAGACTAATCGTGTTCTAGTCAGGTACCGTAACGATTATTAAGTTATATTTTTAAATTAAAAATTTAAATATCTATTTTTGGGTTTTATTTTTTTTATTTGGTTTAACTTTTATTTTTCTGAGCTTTAAACAATTTTGAGCAGTAATATAAATTTTGAGCAATAAAAATTAAAGCTCAAAAATATTTACTACACATTTTTTGTCAAAAAAAAAAGCTAAAGGTGATTAAAAAATATATTTTCAAAATTGTACAATAATTTTGAAAAACTCTTTTTTTTTAATTTTCTTTATAAAAATTTGGAGAAATATTTATAAAATTCTTCTAGTTTTATTTGTTCAGAATAAATACCAATCAACCAACCATTAAGCTATAAATAAATCCTAGGAGAACTTTGGGATTTTTTTTTTTGAACATAATTACTATCTTCCTTTTATTTTTTTAATTAATTTTGAGAATTATGTTTTATTACTCATTATTTCTGATTTATATTACGATCCTGTAATGATCATTTTGTTGTAGTCCGCACTTAAATCAATTTGATTCAAAAATGTGATAGATAAAAAAAATTATTTTTTAATCATAAAAAAAATTATTTTTTGACTAAAAAAAAATTTTTTGACTAAAAAAAACTTTTTGATTAAAAAAAATATTGTTCGATTACAAAAAAAAAATTAAAAAAAAAAAATATATATAAAAAATAATCGTAATTACGGTACCTGGTTCTAGTACCACAAAAAACACAAAATCACACACACAACACAATCCAAAACCCTACTTAAAAACACACCACAACGCTCCATCAACGCTCCACGCTCAACTCAACTCAACTCAAAACTCAGCCCAAGGTTCACTAAAAAATCGTCGTCGTCTCCCTGCTCTTCGTGAGGAAGGTTTGGTTGCCATCGAGAGACAGAGAGAGAGAGATCGTCACTAATCCAAAAATTGCAACTAAAACCAACCTAACCACGCACGGAATTTGTCGCACGTTCAACAATCAAAATGCTCTTTTTTTTGGAGCTAGCCTTAATCTTTAGCCGTGTCCTTCTTCCTGCAGCGTCAGGCGCCACTGGGACAATCTCCGCTTGCGCTGCCCGCTCTGCAGGCCCTTGAGCTGATACAGCGCAAGGTGTTGCCCACGTATGGTGTTAGCTTCGGCTTGCCCTTTCCTGGTAATCCGGGCGGCTATCCGTCCAATGTTTTGGGCGATTATTATCCGGCACAAAATCCCAACTTTGGCTCCTTGGGACCAAATGGCCTTAGCCTGGGTCTGGTCAATGTTAATCCACTTGTCTCGCTGCAAGTAAGCAAAACGGATTATGGTGAAAAGGTTGTCAAGCCGTTGGTCAATCTGCATGTCACACCAAATGCGAATATTATACAGAAAGTTGGAGATTTCTTCAAGAAGAAACCTAATGAAGTGCATAGCACGCATTATCATCATCACGATCACTTTGGCGGCGGCTTTGAGCATGATCATCATCCGCACAATCACTATGAACACGATGATCATCATGGGCATAATTATTTTGAGCATCATCATCCTTACAATGCACCACATGCATTTGAAGGCTCTGCTCCTGGACCCATTGAACATTATAGTGTTGAAATGGTGCCCAGTCAGCCCATATTTGAGTATCACAGCGGTCCATCCCTGTATCCAGCTGCTCAACATCATTATCATCACTCGGAACATCATTCGGAGCATCATCATCATCAGTCCGCTGAGAGCTCATTTGATCATTCCTTCAACTCGCCATCATATCCTGCAACGGCTCCCAGCGGCTTTGGTAGCTTTGGAGATTATTCCCAGCATTATGAGCGCAGCGCCAATGTTAGTGAGCCCGATTGGACTGCACCTGATCGCCGTCGTGGCAAGCAGCTTAATTTGGGGCAACTACATAATATACCCACACCAGCGCCTGGCGCTGCAGCAGGCAGTGATTATGTGTCCTTTCCCCATGATCGACGCAGACGCAGCATTGAGGAAGAGTTTGAGTTGAATGAGGAGCAGGTAAAAGTGTGTTGGAAGGAAGAGTTGGTCCAAGAGTCAGCTTCTAGTTCTGTTATTTAAAAAGAGTTTTCAACCAGGCACCGTAATGATTTTATATATTTTATATTATATATTTTATTTGGTAAAAAAATCACATGTCAATGAATATTTTTGGGTATTTTTTCAGACTTTTAAATATTGCTTATTTTTGAGCAATAAAAATTAAGCTCAAAAATAATCGATATTAATTTTACATTTTTATAGCTAAATATAGAAAATTTGATTTTTTTTCCTTTAGAAAAGAGTCATGACGAACCTAAAAAATTAATTTTCAAATTTTAAAAAAATGTTAAAAAAAAAAATTTTTTTTTTTCAAAGAAAAAAATTTTTTTAAATTCTTGGTTCAAAAATATTTTGTTATTTTAATTTTTTTTAAGGAAAAAATTGTTTTCTAAATATTTGTTCCACAAAAAAAATTTTTTTTTGTTAAATTTCGCAAATTTTTATATTTTAGTTGAGGAAAAAATTATTTTATATTTTTTTTTTTTCTAGTTGATAGTAGTTATTCAAATTGAACCAATTTTTCTGATCTATGATTTACACATAAAAATTACAAAATTAATAGTCAAATTAGAATTAAACTCAAAAATATAAAAATCATAAAGAGCATGTGATTTTTTAGCTAAAAAAAAATTATCGTTAATTACAGTACCTGGTTTTGACATTTAAAAAGGTTATTTGCAACAATTCTAATTTTACAATATTTCTCCCTAAATTGTCTTTGCAGCGTGCTTATTACGGCAATCGTCCCGTAGAGAAGTCTTGCCGCATCAATGAGGTTTGCTGCCGTCGTCCATTGCGTCCACAGGCTCCACCTCAGCAACTGGGACGTTGTGGCACCAGGAACGCTGCCGGCATTACTGGACGCATTAAGAATCCCGTTTATGTTGATGGCGACAGTGAATTTGGTGAATATCCCTGGCATGTGGCCATTCTGAAGAAGGATCCCAAGGAATCAATTTATGCCTGTGGCGGCACTCTAATTGATGCTCAGCACATTATTTCAGCTGCTCATTGCATTAAATCGTAAGTTTAAAGTCTTTTTAATGCGATAGAACATTTTAATTAATCGATTAATTTTTCTTTAGTCAAAATGGCTTTGATCTACGCGTGCGTTTGGGCGAATGGGATGTTAATCATGATGTAGAATTCTTCCCCTATATTGAACGTGATGTTGTCTCTGTTCATATACATCCGGAATATTATGCTGGCACTTTGGATAATGATTTGGCCATATTGAAACTGGATCAACCTGTTGATTTTACCAAGAATCCACACATTAGTCCCGCCTGTCTGCCCGATCAGTACTCCGATTTCACCAATGCTCGCTGCTGGACAACGGGCTGGGGCAAGGATGCCTTTGGGGAACATGGCAAATATCAGAATATTCTGAAGGAAGTCGATGTGCCCATTCTATCCCATCATCAGTGTGAATCCCAGTTGCGTCAGACTCGTCTGGGCTATAGCTATAAACTGAACCCTGGCTTCATTTGCGCTGGCGGCGAGGAGGGCAAGGATGCTTGCAAGGGTGATGGTGGTGGTCCTTTGGTCTGTGAACGCAATGGTATTTGGAATGTGGTTGGTGTTGTCTCCTGGGGCATTGGTTGCGGCCAAGTTAATGTGCCCGGTGTCTACGTTAAGGTCTCTGCCTATTTGCCCTGGATTCAGCAAATTACTCAGAGCTATAAATGATTAATAGAGTCAACTCAAGTCACCGCCTACCACAAACAATATCATGATGATGATGACTCTGCCTCTGATGAATTTGTTTTTCACTTTTAAAAGCGCCATTTCCTTATGTAACTCTCTACACTCT
The DNA here is from genome assembly GCA_035043045.1 of Hirtodrosophila alboralis. Classification (NCBI taxonomy): domain Eukaryota; kingdom Metazoa; phylum Arthropoda; class Insecta; order Diptera; family Drosophilidae; genus Hirtodrosophila; species Hirtodrosophila alboralis. Next base: position 16,564 of record JAWNNH010000727.1, on the reverse strand, counting down.
CTTTTGTTATATTTATTCAATCATCACTCGAGTTATGTACTCGTTATTTAGGCCTTTCCTTATTACCAACCTTGTTATTATTATTATTATTATTTTGTTATTGTTATATACACAAACAAATATCTTTGTCACACACTCTGGTTAGATAAGATACTTACAATACTCTCGAGACCAGACCAGACCGGAAAGTGCCTTGGCAATCTCTTGTATTGCACTACATTTAAGTTCCGACTCGTAATTGTGTAAAATATTTAGTTGTGTTTATATTAATTAATTTATTATTTATAATTGTAATAAATTAAAAGAAAAAAACTATTTAAATAAATTAATTTATGAGAAGAAAAAATATAAGCATTTTTTATAATTTAAAGGATTTTTTAACTAAATTTAAAGTTGGTTAAAAGTGTAATGAATGGATTTAAAAAGCTACAAAATATGAAAGTAGTTTTTTTATTATCAATCTAGCTTTCGTTTAAAAAAGAAAATTTTAACAGAAAAAAAATTTTTTTTTTATTTTATTAAAAAAGTTTTTTTTACCGATTTCTGAAAACTATTAGCTCTATTTTCCGAAGTCTATATAACACGTTCTTAAGCCCTGAAGACATAAATGATGAAATTATAAAAAGTATATTTGAAAGGAATCTTTGATTAAAATATTTTTAAATAACATTAAAAAAAATAGTTCGATCTTAGATAAAAAAAGCTAGATGCATTAGAAATTAAAACAAGTGCTTTCGTTCGCGATTCTCAAAAATTTGAAGGACTGCCACTGATTTTCAGTCACAGAAAAATTATTTTTATTTTATTATTCTGCCACTCACTTGCATTTTTGAGAATCGAGGAGAAAGGTCGTCACATACACACACTTACTTGAGGGAAAAATAGTTTCACACTCAGCACTCCCTTTAATTTTTGAGAATCGCAGAGGAAGGCAGTCCACACAGGATCACAAAAATAAATATTTAATTACACTATTTAGCTGTGGCCTCTATAAAAAAAAATAATGTAAAAAAACTGTCTAGAAAACAGAGAAATAAAAAAATTAACTTGCAATTGCTACTATTTAGTTTTTGTTCAACTGATAATAATCGTAATAATATTTATTTCTGGCTTTGATATTATTATAATTAAATTGATTAAAAATATTGGCATATCAATTGAGAGTTCTGGAAATCTCTCTATTGAAAAATTCTATAAAATTCTAAAAAAAACTATGCATTATTTTAATTTTAGAACATATTCTTTGTAAATTAAAACCAATTGAGCATCGATGCACCATCCAATTGGCTTTTTTAGGTCCCTAAATCTTCCAGATTGTCAAATTTCACAATGTCGAATTCAAAGTGTAAATTCAAGCTTCATCGGGTTTTTTTGCAACTTAGATTTCAACTTTATATATTTTATAATATTCACAAACAGGCCTGTTCCCATTTTCACCTTCGGCAAAATCTCGCGTAAACGAATTTCCCTTTACAAATTTCCCTCCAAAACTCACGTATTTGAATTCGCTTTACTTTACTTTTATACGTAAAGTCCCACCGAAAATGGGAACAGGCCTGAAAGTAACACCTTCTTTTTACTATTGGCTAGAATAAAAGGCTGATCCTTTGCTTAAATGAAAAATTAATAAAAAAAACCAACATAATACAAAAATCCCTTAATCCTCTTCCTATGCGTTCCGCTCCCATAATTTATTTAAAATATTGCGTGGTATTTATACCTTAGGTGTAGGCTTATCTCTAATAAAAATTATATAATTGATTAAAAAAAAATATTAAACATTAAAAGTTGGTAAGGTTTGCTTAAAAAAAATTATTTCTTAAACCCAAACCAGTTAAAAAAATTCAATAAAAAATCAAGTTTAAGCTGCATAGCAACATTATAATCACTTTTGGATCAATTACAAGTGGGCACAGCCCACAAAAATGTAAATTAAATTTATAATAATTAAAGCAGCTTTGCACCGTCAATAAACAGCTGAGGAAAGCCCCCAAAAACTCGCATTTCCTCGAGCAGCCCAAAGCATCTTATGTGGCATATTCAAATAGCCAAAAAATATAAAAAAAAAAAAAAATATGAAAAATAAACCTAACATGTTAAACAGCCGTTAAACACAATAACCAAAACTAACTTTCCGCACTACTAAAAATTTATGCACCGTTGAACTGAAGACGCCGTAGTATAAAATCTATGGTGAGGTTGAGGCAAACGCTTAATGCAGTTTTAGCAGCTCTAGGGAGATGTACAACAAGGAATTTAAATGCCTAGTTATAGGTAATATAAAGGCCTAAAAGGATTATATATGTATATATATTTTAAATATATAATTAACATTATTTACAGCGCTGCTTTGTCTTCAAACTCTGGCACGTTTGCATAAGCGAAATGGTTATTATTTCAAGCCACAGCAGCTGCATCCACAGGTGCAGCATCAACACAGCAGCTACTACGAGCCCACGCTGCCAGGACATGTGGTGGAAACAGTGGAGCATCAACATCAATCACATCAACAACAACATTCACATCATAGTAGCAGCGGCAGCTCAAAAACTGTAGAATCTAACGGCAAGGCTGGCTATAGCATCGGCAGCGGACTACGTTCTATAGCTCAGGGTTCGGCAGATCAGGCTTACAGTGCGGTGGCAAATCAACATGCAGCGGCCAAACAAGCTGCATTTATAGCCCAAAATACTTTGGCTCAAGCTGCCTCACAGGCAGCGGCCACAGCTCAAGCAGCGCTGCAGGGCAAGCAAGTTATCCTACAGGAGCTAGAGCAACAGGCAGCAGAGGCACAGCGTGCCTTGTCCCGTGAATTAGAACAACTTAAAGCCGCCAAATTATCAGCTAAATTGGCACAACAAACTGCACAAGCGGCACATCATCATATCGCAGTGTTAACAGCAGCGGTAAACAATGCCAAATCCCTTGCAGAGCAGGCAGAACAAACATCCAGCGAGGTATCCAATCAATTGGCGTCTCAAGCAACTATGGTAGGGCAGGCCAAGAATCGTTTGGAGCAAGTTGAGGAGCAGTTGCAGCAGGCGCAAGTTGATTTTGCTGCCACCAAGGAGTCAGCACTAAAAGCCTCATCCTCGGCTGCTACAGCACAGGTAAATGCATCCAAGGCAGCGGCACATGCAACAATTGGATTGCACGAAAGCGCCAATCAGAAGGAGCAACAACAACAACAACACGGCGAGGAATTGGAAGAGGAATCATATGATGAGCATATTGATACTAGTGGTGTGGGTCACACTGGTAGCGATACTCTAGAGGATCACTCACACAGTGGTTAAAGCAGAATTGCAGTTATATTTAGTTTTATATGCATATTCTTATATAATTTATTGCAATAGCCAAATGTGCGTGTACATAACCTATAAATACTAAGTAAAACATTTTATGAAAAATATTATCTATACTTACCATTAAATGCATAAAGGGCCATAATTTAGATAAAACCATGTCAGTTGTTTTATATTTCACATAAACCTTCACTAGTACACATTTATTTCTTTATACAACACGGACATGCAATTTGCATATTTCCGGCGCGAACACAATTGGCACTGTTATCGATTAACATCAATTATCGCGATCGATATGCAACGCATAAGCTGCTATCGCAACCGCATATTTAGGTATTCTGCTTATGTAAGACAGTTATTCAGAACAAATAGCGACTTAGAAAAGAGATCTATTGAGTAATATTAAATTTGTGCACAATAATTTATTATTTTTTGCACCAAATGCCATGGCGCCAAGCAACACAATATCTTCTGGCAACGCTGCCAATTGCACAGCTGATTTTATGTTTCAAGTGAATGGCCATTTTAAGTGCAGCAGCAGCATAACGGCATAACTTTAACTTTTTGCAATTCTTTTGTTATTTATCAATTAAAAACAAATTGTATATAAACAACATGAGCCAAAAAGTCATCAAATATATTGGACGTACCACAGATTTTCGCGGCAATACATTATGGGAGCTGGTGGGCAATTTGCCTGACTGGGGAGTCGGTCGCATGGTTATACGTAACATGTTTCAACGCTATCCGGAGCCCTGCTATATGCGCATACTAAAAGTTCAGGCGGTAGATGAGCAGGTAAGCTTGCTTCAAATAGCAAAGGATACAAATGATATACATATATATTGTTTTCATAGCCAAACGAAGCGCGCAAGGTACGCGTCACAGTAGAGAAAACTTGGCGCGGCGTCACACAACCCAAACCGGTGGAGATCTACAGCACCAGCTATAAGGCAGACTATGAGCTGGTGCCCATTGGTGAGGAGCACAAGTTTCTGAAAAATGACAAGAAAGTGCAGCCAGTCGTCATCCCAACAAAAATTGAGTTCCCGCCGCTGCTGCGCGAGTACATTCGCGATGAGACCGGCGAGGCAAATCCCCAAATGAATGTGCACTTTAAGAAGACGCACAACAAGTTGGCACGTCTAGCTGAAGCCGGCGAGCAGCCCACGCTGCAGGTTTCCATGGATGTGGGTAAACCGGCGCCAGTAAGCGCCAAGCTTTATGAGGGGTTACTGTGAGATTTCTCACGCTTTGTTTAAATATTAAACTTTGTGTCAGAGAGCGGAACTTTATTACTTTTAAAATAAAAATAAAAAAATTATATTCAATATTTTAATATATATTAACATTTATTTCTCATAATAATTATTTCTAATTTTTTTTTAATTGAAAGTGTTTAAATTTGTATTTTAAGACTTCAAAATTCAAATTGTTCTGCAACTTTTATTTTAGAATAGAAAAATAATAGAAAACTAATAAGAAATACAAAGTAACTTTCAATTAAAAAAAAAGGTAACAAATAATTATTGCTAATTTAATTTAATATTAATCAAAAATACCTTTCACTTGGTATATTTTTTTTCGATAATTGTACAAGCAAAATAAACTCAATTAGAAAAAATTTTATAATATGCAGATTATAAAAAAAAAAAAAACAGAACTAACGGACAAAGATTGTTCAGTTTTCAGCCTTCAACGGGGCCATTTAATTTAAATAAAAAAAATTCTTTCAAGAATATGAGTTTACGATTTTAAACCATTAAAGAAATCATCTTTAAATTATGGAGGAGCTTTGATCCGATGAGCTCTGTAGTTCTTAATAATTGCTTATCTTCATATGGTCTTTGTGTCTTTTTGCACTATTCGACATAAGGCACAGGAAATCTTATGATTTTTAGGAATATTTAATTTCAATTTATATATATATATGTGTATTATATATAAATATGACTATATATATGAGAAAATATGCCTTTCAAACAAACTTCCTAATTCATTTTTATAATCTTATAAGAATACTTAATATCTCTCGTCGCTCGTGTTTCTTTTAAGTTCCTCAATTTAGAATATTTTCTATAGTTAGTTTCACTAATTCAGTGTGAATACGTAGATATATATATATCTATAATGAAAATTCTTTTAGAAGTATGTATAAGTTTTAAAACGTTTGCGTTTGACTCCTTTTACCTCCTTTTCTATATTCCATCAGACAACTCGAACTCTTGAGTGAATGTTATGTTATGGGTACGAATATGATTTTTAAGACTTGCATTCCTTTTAAAAACCAATGTACAATGGGTACATTTATAAGGACGTTCTACGGAATGACTGTTGATGTGTTTGTTTAAATTATAGCTGATTGCTAAGGCTTTTGGGCTCTTATGAGGCATTCCTCCGGTATGAGTCCGTATATGTCTTTTTAGATGTGAATCTTGTGTGAAAGCCATTTTACAATGGACACATTTATATGGCCGTTCACCAGTATGACTGCGAATGTGTTTTTTAAGATGTTCATTCCGTTTAAAAGCCGCCGAACATTGGGTACATTTAAAAGGACGCTCACCGGTATGAGTGTAGAGGTGTCTTCTTAGACTTTGTCTGTTTGTGAATGCTTTTGCACAGTGTTCGCAATTATATGGTGTATCTGCGGTATGAGAATTTAAATTTGATTTGTGTTTAAAATTCATATTGCATCGGGAACATTTTAGCGACCGTTCACTAGTATGGCTGCGAATGTGATTTTTAAGATGTTCATTCCGTTTAAAAGCCGCCGTACATAGGGTACATTTAAAAGTACGTTCCCCGGTATGTGTGTAAATATGTCTTTTCAGTTTATGGTTTTCTGTGAAGGCTTTTGGACAATGTTCGCACCTATATGGCCTTTCTCCGGTGTGTGTCCGTATATGGTATGTAAGATTATAATTCTGTTTAAAAGTCTTCGTACAATAAGTACATTTAAACGGACGTTCCCCGGTATGAGTGTTGATATGTCTCTTTAATCTATAGCTGAATGCAAAGGCTTTTGGACAGAGTTCACACTTATATGGCATTTTTACGGTATTTTTGCGAATATGATTGTTTTTAGAATTACTCGCAACATCCATATGCAAATCATCCGAATTACTGTAAATTCGCGACTCTCCGGACACTTTAAAGCTACTTTCTGTTGACGATGAGCTCTTGCACGAGAAATTCGACGAATTATCTTTCATTTCAAAACTGTTGTTTGTTGATGCTGGGAGATTGCAGTCTGACGAATAATCTTCCATTTCCAGATCCCAGCCCAAGAATCCCAAGAAAGAACTGTTATTCGATGCGCGCTCATCCTCCGAGTCGTCCGTGTTTGCTCTGCCGAAATCTTCCATTATACTGTATTGGGCAATCCACAGCTGTGTGCATTCAATAAAATCACTTTAACAAAAATTCATGTGATAAACAACAAAATTTGTAATACTTGCATGTAATGACTTCAAAAATGGTGCCCAGTGCCCACGTTATTTTTCAAAGGAATTAAAACACTTAGAAAAAACCGATAGCTGTTATCGAAAAATCGGCTCACGTACAATTATAACAAATTTTCAAACACTATTCATCGAATATATGATTATAAGTACTTATTTAACAGCCTACTACAATTTGATATGGTGTTTTACTCATTATAATAACCAAGATATAATCATGATTGTATCGGAGTATATATACCCTTGCAATAGTCTTCTAAGAAAATTTTTAATTCTTTTGCATAGAATAAGTCATTTTAGGCCCAATTGTTTCTATGGGAGCTATATGATATAGTGGTCCATAAATATACATCTTAAAAAACAAAGAAGTTTTTCATACAAACACTTTTGAGGAAAATGATGTGTCTCCGATTGTTCCTATGGCACCGATATGATATAGTGGTCCGATCAAGCTGATTTTGACATGCAAACTACATACGATATCGAACTTTATCTGTGCCAAGTTTCATCAAGATCACATGGCTATATCGACTCAGCTCGTCTTCATGATCAAGAATATATAGACTTTATAGGATCGGAGACGTCTCCTTCTATGCATTACACAATTACATGACAAAATTATAATACCCTTTTGCAAGGGTATAATAAAAACAAAAAATATTAAAAATTACATTTTTCCTTTAATCATACTGATTTATTTAGTTGAAAATTAATGCCACAACTTTTATTTGTGATCTCTGCTTTGTACACATTCAACTTAAGCACAAAAATTTGTTTTAACTATATTTACATGCGGTAGACTATGGATTGGAATACTTTTATGTGTATGATGGCAATTCGAGTCACTTGCTGTGCTCCTGGAAACGCAGCTTGCGCGTTAGATTATCGACTTCGAGGCCCAGTACATCTAGATTCTCTTTGAGCGTTATATTTTTCAACAGCGTATCCTCCAAGACTGTCTGCAATTTCTTATTAATTTCCAGTGAGAGTTCCAAGGACATGGCTTTGCTATCGGCGCCCTTGACGCCACCATAAATAGCTGCCATAACGCCATTGCCATATTTGACCAGATCGCTCTTATTCTGATCACTTTTGGATGAGGTAAGCGCTCCCGCTGTCTGATCACGCAGCATGTAATGCTGGACAACTTTGGATTTCTTCTGCACCTCGGAGACTAGAGCGGCTGTGTGATTCTCTAAAAATTCAATACGTTCGGTTTGACGTGCGCTGGCCTGTTGCAATCGCAATATGCGCTCCACCAATACCTTCTTGGACGGCACCGCCTGCATATCGGGCTGATGTTGTTGTGGCACAGCTGTAACGCTGCTGGCCACCGTTTCAGATTCGGAAGACTCGCTGGCACGACGACTGTTAATATGCTCGCTGCCCTGACTGCTAGTGCGACTGTGCGTGCGTTGCAGCTGCTGCTGTTGCTGCTGTTGTTGCGTTTGCTCCTGGCTGTAACCATTTAACGCCTGCTGACAATTGCTGCAGTAACCAAGAGGCTTTGTATCCACAATGCCTCTTTTGTACTTTTGCAGTTCACGATGTAGTTCTTTCACCAGCGTGGCATGCTTATGTTGCGTTGCTTCAAAATCGCCTTGCACATTGTCCAGCTTAGCTTTAGTTAGCTCATAGAGTTTGGTCTTCTCCGAGAGATGTTTGGCCAGCAGTTGACGCTCTTCATTCTTTTCTGTTGCCTCAGCGCTTAACTGCTGCTCCAGCTCTCCATATTTGATGTCGTAACTATGCTTCTCCTGCTTCAGCAGCTTGTTTTCCGCCTCAAGACCTTGGGCCTGTAATAAAAATAGATCTCAATTATCAAGAGATTTCTGCAAATCAGAAACGGGCTGCATTTAAGGCCTCGGTGGCGCAGTTGGCAGCGCGTAAGTCTCATAATCTTAAGGTCGTGAGTTCGAGCCTCACCCGGGGCAGGTAATTTTTTTATACCCGGTTGCATATAATATATAAATATATTTTTTTATAAACAGCATACCTTGGATTCTGCCAGACAAATATCATTTTGCAGTCGCACAATTAATTCGCTCATCTCCTTATTAATGCTTAACAATTCCTGTTTCTTTTGCTGCAACTGCTCCAAATCAGCTTCGTTATCCAGCGCTGTAGCCTCCAGTTGTTGTACACGCGAATACTCCTCCGCAAGTTTCTCTTCATTGCTACAGAAATTAGTTATAAATTAAGTAAATTTTATATAATATTTATATGCAACGCATATTCATACATGGTATTCTGTGTGCGCAAAAGCTGCAACTCCGCCAATTGAGTGTGCAGTTTGGCTGAATTCAACAGTTCATCGCTGTAGGCTGCCTGCACGGCGCTGTGCTGCTCTTGCAGATCCTTAAATTGGACTGAGAGCTGACCATGCTGTATGGCAGAATTTTTATATATTAAAAATATAGTTGTTTAGACTTGATGTCCACTTGCCGTTGAGTTAATTTCCTGCAGCTGTTGCTGCATTTCCTTGAATGACTCCGTTTGCTTTTGGTGCTCTTTGGTGAGTTTTTCTAGTGCCTCAGTCTTGCCCATAATCTCATGTTTTAGTAGTATTGTATTTGCCTCATATTCCATTTTAAGTTTCTCTGTAAGTGATAGTCTTGGCTATAATGATGTTCAAAATAAGCCTAAACTTTGCCATACCATTCGCTTTTTCTTCCAACTTATTTGGCGCATTGCGTTCCTCCTCCAACTTGCGTTCCAAATTCTACAATTTAATAAGCATTTGAAATTAAGTGCACTTTGGAATGTTTTAAATCACAAACCGCTTTTGCCTCCACCTCAATATTTAGCTTGTTGGCATGATATTTAAGTCTGGACTCCAAGTGACCCATTTCTGTCTTGAGTTTCTCACATTCGCGTTGATATTTGCGTACTTCGTTGCACTGTGGCAAGGTGAAAAACAGTTTAAACAATAAAAGAATCGTCAATAAAGTACAATAACAAACCTTTTCATCAATTATATAGGTAATACGCGATTTTTCTTCGTTTACCGCTTGAAAGCGTGTGGACACGTTTTTGATTTCTTTCTTGGCATCCGCAAGCTGTTTTTCAAGGGTCTCCTTTTCCTTTTTGGCATCGATGAGCAACTTCTCCTTCATGGCAAATTTAATGACCGTCGATTCCTTCTCTTTATTTGCCATATCCATTTCATTGCGAAATGCCAGCTTCTCCTTGTCCAATATTGCATTCTCTCGCTGAAGCAGCGTCATCATGTTATCCTTTTGGGCATTGGCAGTGCGCAGCTGCTCCAGTTGACACTCGTAGCTCCGACGTTGCTCTTCCAGCTGCGCCAGGCAGTGTACATGTGAAAGGATATCGTTTTGTGACAACAAAACATCCTTGTTCACTTCCTGCTCGTCGTGGGCTTTTAGTTCTGCAAAACTGATGCTTGCCGTGTAATGCTTTGTTCCATCACCTGTTGCAGTCTCCTTTGTTTCATTCGTTGTTTGTTTTGATAAGTTATCTTCACTTTGTACTTTGTTCTTGCAATCCAGCTGCTGTTGCTTCACTGAAGCTGCAGCTGCAACAGAGGCAGCATCCACGTCGGCGTCATTTGTTATTTCTGTTTGAGAAGTCAGATTTGTTGACGCACTGCTATTTTCAGCATGTGATTCCTTGCTGGAAATCTCGCTCGGCATATTAGCCGATGCCATATTTAAGTACGTTAAATATAAATACAAAATGTTGCAAAAAACAAATAATTTGATTTCACTACATTCTTCCCTTCTATTAAAATGCGGCATTCACACGTGCACGCGGACACGCACTGGCGCCACTGCCATTCGCAATTCAACTAACATATGTTTGTTATCGATGATAATGCCATCACAATATATTAAATAAACAAAAAGCGAATCAAAATAAAACATTGGCAGTTCACGTTCACTTTCAATACAAAAATATATTGAAAATTAAATATGGATAAATGTCGAGCCTGTGATGCAAGCTCTGAGATATTATTAAATATATTCAACGAACATCCATTGCCAGATTATCAATGCAGCCTGGCGGATATGCTAAATCAGTTTGTTGACACCAAAGTAATTCTTGATGATAATTACTCGCAACTGATATGCGTCTCCTGCAGTGAAAGGATTCAACTATCATTTGGATTAAAACGTAGATTTGAACATAGCCAAATACTGCTGAAGGCTACAACAAATACAATTAAAGAAGAAAACGTAAGGGAACTTACGGACACCGACTCGGAATCGAACTTCAGTCATTTGGAGTTTTTGCAGGAGAGCCCAGATTCAATTCATGATAGTTCTTCATTGGACTTTTTCTTAGAGGAGAGCTCATCTTCGACAAAAGACAGCTTCCAAGACAATAAAACCAGTTCAAAGGAAGTAAATCAACTCGAATCTCAGCTCAATGGGGAGTCCAGAATTTCCACCAGCAGTGGATCGACCAATTGTCATATGGACATTGCGAGCTGTTCTAATGAAATGACCGAAAGTCAAATACAAAATCCCGAGGAGCGTCTATTTAAGTGTTCCAAGTGCCCAATGAGCTTTTTGACCACAAGAAATCTGGACAAACATGTCAAATCCCACACTATGATGACACCATTTAAGTGTAATCAGTGTGAATTGAGTTTTATAAGTAAATTCCTTCTTAAATATCATATGCGAACCCATCATAATGAAGGTTTATTTAAGTGTACCTATTGTAATTTGACTTTTACAACCAATTCAAATCTTACAAGGCATTTTCTCATACACACTGGAGAAAAGCCTTTTAAGTGTAAGGACTGTCCAAAATCCTTTACGAATAGCTATAATCTGAATGTACACATCTACAGTCATATTAATGATCGTTCTTATAAATGTACAAAGTGTACAGCGACTTTTAATCGCAGAACACTTCTTAAATCACATCTTCAAACACATCTTCAATCACATATTCCCATCCACACGGAAGAATATTCCTATAAGTGTACCTATTGTACAAAGACTTTTAAGTGGAAAAAAAATCGCGATTATCATATTTTAACCCACACTGGAGAACGTCCATTTAAATGTTCTACTTGCGACAAGGCTTTTACCCAAAATCAAGCTCTTATAAGGCATATACGGACACATACCGGAGAAAAGCCATTTAAGTGCGAATACTGTTTAAAATCCTTTACAATCAAATATAATTTGAAGAAACACATTGAGAATATGCATTCTTAGTGAAAAATAAAGTTTAAAATTTATTTAAAAAGAACTAATTTTTTATATTATTTATAGTATAAATTGATTTATTTGAAATAAGACTTTTTAGTGGATTTGCAAGAAATTAAAAAAAAAAAAAAGAATAGTTCAAGGGATGTCTTCTCCAACTGTATATAATAGTTTAACATTTACATTGAAGGTGCTTGGTAATCTAGTTATTCACAGTGAAGATAGGTTAGTTACATTTTGCTTTAGAAATTATTTATTTTTTATATTAGATAAAACTTATACTTAAAAAATGAATTTGAATAAGCATCTGAGTATTCTCACTAGTTAAGTAAAGAATTTAAAACAAACACAAGCAAGACAGCTTACAAAATAATTGCTTTAAATATTTTAAGAGATATTGTTGAAATATTATTTGGTTTAATTATAGAACACACAAATAAAGTTTATATAAAAATAATACAAGACTACCCGTTCTTTAAATCGAAAGAAAATCTTGTAAGAGTTTTTTCTTCAGCAAAAGAAATCCTTCTATAGCAAAGAGAGCGCTGTTTAAGGAAAATAATTGTTAAAGGCTGTCTGCTGATATGTTATTAAATAACTCTTTATCTTTTATTTGAAATTTTTATTATTTATTTTAACGTGATTGTCACGTATTTTAACTACGCGCCATATACCTACCAGCGTAGTCACAGTAAATGTCAACCCTGTAAAACCAAACACAACTCTGCGCACTTGTTGTACCAGGCCAGCTGCTTACAGCGGCCTTCCTACTCGTCAGTGAATCTAAAAATCTAAAATAATAATGAAAATTGAAATATGGATAAATGTCGAGCCTGTGATACAAACTCTGAGATGTTATTAAATATATTCAACGAACATCCATTTCCCGATTGTCAATTCAACCTGGCGGAAATGGTAAACGAGTTTGTTGACACTAAGGCACAACGTGATGATAACTTCTCACAAATGATATGCGTATCCTGTAGTTTAAAAATACAACTATCATTCAGATTGAAGCGCCGATTTGAGCAGAGTCAAGAAATACAGAATGCTAGGGCAAATATAAATAAAGAAGAAAACATAATTGAACTTCTGGACACCGATTCAGAGGATAATATCGAATCGAATAACAGCTTTTTGGAGTTCTTGCAGGCGAGCCCAGTTTCAACGAAGGATTGTTTCGAAGACAATGACGAGTTGGAGTCTGATTTCTTGTACGATTCCTCATCGTCAACAAAAGACAGTTTCAACGAGGTTGAAAAGTCGCGAATTAACAGCAGTAATCTGGATGATTCGCATATGGTTAATGCGAGTAATTCTAAAACGAAGAAGGCCACAAGTCAAAGATTCAACAAGAAAACACAGAAGCCCGAAGAAATTACATACAAGTGTTTTCAGTGCCCAAGAAGCTTTTTAACTGCAAGTAAACGGGATAGTCATGCCTTAGCCCACATCGGTGTAAGACCCTTTAACTGTGACTTTTGTGATTTAACTTTTAAACAGAGATCACATCTTGATGTCCATACGCGTACCCATACGGGTGAACGCCCATTTAAATGTCCGTTTTGCAATAAGGCTTTTACACAGCTATCAACTCTAACATATCATAAACGTATACACACTGGAGAACGTCCCTTTAAGTGTACCCATTGTGAGAGGACATTTAAACAGAATTCAGAGTTGAAAACACATGAGCGCGTTCATTCTAGTGAACGCCCATTTAAATGTTCGCATTGTAATAAGTCTTTTAAACAGGATTCACATTTAGTATATCATATAAGGACACACACTGGAGAAGAGCCATATAAGTGCACACACTGCCCAAAAGCCTTTAAAACCAACTTTAGTCTGAAGAGTCATATGGACAGACATACCTAATAACTTAATTTTAAGAAGACCCATTGTAAGATGGCTTTTGGACAGATTCAACATTTCATTGTAAATATGCGCATCATTCAAAATATTATTTATTTAAATTTGAAGATTATACAAATTAAAAATAAATTTTTAAAAAAAAAATAAATCAATTCTTTATATCTAACATCAATCGGTTTTCAGTCCTTTATTTTAAAAGAAAATGTTCTGTGGTAAGGACTCTATTTGAAGAAAATAATTGTTCTATCCCTTTGAAGGCTATGTGTTGTAGTTGTTATTTCTGTTGGAAAGAAGTCAGATATGTTAACCCACTGCTATTTTCAGGATCTGAGTTTTTGCGGCTAATCTTGCCCGAAGTATAAGCCGATGCCAATATTTAAGAACGATTATGTTGCAAAAAACAAGAGATTTAATTTCACTATCTTCTTCGCTTCTATTTAAATTCGCTATTCACACGTGCACGCGGACACGCGTTGGCGCCAATGCCATTCGCAGTTCAACAAACATATGTTTGTTATCGACAATTATTGTCATCTCAATATATTTAATAAACAAAACATAACGCGTCAGTACAAAATAAAACTTTGCCAGTGTATTAAAATATGAAATATGGATAAATGTCGAGCCTGTAATACAAGTTCTGAGATGTTATTAAATATATTTAACCAACACCCCTTGCCCGATTATCAATGCAGCCTGGCGGATATGGTAAACGAGTTTGTTGACACTAAGGCACAACGTGATGATAACTTCTCGCAACTGATATGCGTATCCTGCAGTGTAAGGATTCAAATATCATTTAAATTGAAGCGTAAATTTGAGCAGAGTCAAGAAATACAGAATGCTACGTCAAATACAATTAAAAAAGAAAACATAATAGAACTTCTGGACACCGACGGGGAATCGAGCTTCAGCTCTTTGGAGTTCTTGGATGAGATCCAAGATCCAAGTGATAATTCTTCATTAGATTTCTTCTTGGAGAGCTCATCTTCAACAGAAGACGGTTTCCAAGACAATAAATCCAGTTCAAAGAAAGTAAATCAACTCGAATCTCAGATCAATGGGGAATCCAGAATTATTCCCAGCAATGGATCGACCAAGTTATCTAGTTGTGATATGGATGTTGCGCGCTGTTCTAAAGAAATGACCAAAAGTCAAACCAAAAAACTAGACAGTGAAAAACAGAATCCCGAGGAGAGTCTATATAAGTGTTCCAAGTGCCCAATGAGTTTTTTGACCACAAGTAATCTGCACAATCATGTCAAATCCCACATGATAAGGCCTTTTAGGTGTAATCATTGTGAATTGATAATTACAAGTGAACACGATCTTAAATATCATTTGCAAGTCCATTATAGTCAACGGCCATTTAAGTGTACCTACTGCATTATGTCTTTTACAAGCTCTACCAATCTTACAAGGCATATTCGCACACACACTGGAGAAGGGTTATTTAAGTGCAAGGAGTGTCCAAAACTCTTTACAAATAGCAATGGTCTGAAGGTACATCTCTACAGTCATACCGAAGGACGACCTTATAAATGTACCCAGTGCAACTGGACTTTTAAACTGAATTCGCATCTTCAATCACATATGCGTACCCATCTAAGAGAACGTGAACTTATAAATGCTAATTACAACATGGATTTTACACAGGAAGTACCTTTTAGAAAACAAAAAGAAAGGCCTCATAAGTGTACATACTGTCCAAAAACTTTTACAACCCGCAGTACTCTGAAGGCACATATCCTTACTCATACTGGAGTGCGTCCTTTTCAATGTACCTATTGTAGGAAGGCTTCTTACACGAATGCAGATTTGACCAAACATATGCGTATCCATACGGGAGAGCGTCCATATAAGTGTTTCCGTTGCCAGAAAACATATATACAGAGCTCACATTTATATGCACATATGCGGCTTTGTTGTCTGAGTGCAACAAGTTAGACTTGCAACAGCAAGTCAAGTTACAAACAAAAAATTACTACCACAAAAGTATGCTGAAAGTCTTGAAGCAAGCGCGAGCAACAGCAGGACGAGCCCAGAGCCGGAGTGTAGTCAAGCGGACTTATGACATTCACTTCAGGAACCAGCTTCATTTTAAATAACATATATTCACCCTAGTTAACTGAAACAAACCATCAGTGATACTCAAACGACAGAGTCTGCAAGATAAAAACTTTAGATTTTTTAAGAAATATTGTATGAATTACTATTAAATATTAATTATTAACTAAATTATATATTGTTAGTTATTAAAATATTAAAAAAAATTAAATAAGTTTTATTAAATAAACATTTCCATTTATTATTTGTAATGCAACCAATATAAATTAATTAAATTAAAGTTAAATTTCTGAGTAAAAAAAAAGATCAGTTTTCCTTCCAATGAAAAATGCTATTCACACATGCACGCGCACAAGCACTATTGCCACTGCCAATCGCAATGCAATCGATATTCTATTGTTATCGATGATTAATGTTATTGGTCAGCTGAAGAGTAATATCAATAACTAAAGAGTGTATATAGACGAACCGTCCCATATAAGGTAAATGGATACCCCGAAATTGCAGATGGGGTCCAATTTGCACTTCGGGTTTCGTCGGGTGTTTCTTACGCTCTTGTCACGTGAGAGAACTCAAAGTTCCATATTAGACCTTTGGTGGTGGAGAGAGAGAGAGTGAGAGAGCAGCTTGTGGACAGACGGGGGCACTCATTTGCAAGTACATT